>VYZR01131788.1:0-16654 GCA_013400675.1 Oxylabes madagascariensis
AGGCATGAAGTCAGGGCTACAAGCCCTCCCTGAGGATCTGTCACGGGTTCCTGCAGCAGGAGGATGATGGTGTGTCTCCCAGGCGGATGTCCAGTGTGTCTCACACTGGTGTTCCCTCGGACGTGGAGACAGGGCAGGGCCCCACAGCCATGGCCACCTTAGTGCTGCCAGGTTCTTGCCCTGCCAGTGCAGGGTGCTGGGAGCAGCTTCCTTCCCTGGAGAAATTGCGTCTGCACGGAAGTCAGAGATGAGATACGACCCTTGTGCCTGCAGCACAGGTAGGTGCCTGTGCTCACTTTGAGGATGGCTGTACTGCCATGGAAAGCCTGTCTGGTATCTCAGAGTAGAGAGGTAGAGGATACATTTCCATTACTAACCTGTTCTATGCAAGCACAGCAGAGCTCACACCAAGACAGTTTCACTTCAATATCCCCAAAGTCTCTGTTTTCACTCTTCCTGTAACAAATTTGGAAGTCCTAATAAGCCAAGCCTGGCAGGCTACTAGGAAAAAAATGGTGATGGCTTTCTGAGGTGCCGCAGAGGATCTCAATACAAATTCAAGCTACATTTCTTGTTTGAGATTAGACAAATCAATCTATCTTTTAGTGTCTTTTTATTGTCTAATTGTGCATCCATATGGTACACAACTCAGCTCATTTAAGGGACGCTACCTGCCTTTAGGGCCTGTGTTCATGTGTTTCCATTCACAATCATGGGCTTTTGGGGAAGTCAGGATTGGGCTCTTATGCTAGCAAAGGGGCCTGTGTCAAGAGGGGAAATCCAGGTGCTTTCTTTCTGTGGTATCACCCTGAAAACCTCTTCTGCTGTGGTTCCACCCAGCTGATGACCAAGTGCTCTTGAACATCAAGCGGCATTAAGTCACTCTGTCCCCTTTCTCAGACTGCCTTGAACAGGCTGTGTGGAGGACATGACGCCTCTGACCTTGCTGAGTCCGGCCCTTCCTCCATGCAAGGTTTGCCAGGGCTGTGTGGAGGGCCGGAATGCTGTAATCCCCTCGCACAAGGGCATGTCCTCTGCCAGCTGCCCACACCTGCTCCATGGCGGCTTGGGGCTGTCACTGCACGTGCTCACACATGGCTTCAGCCCTCAGTCCCCTCTTTGTGTCCCCTCTCCACAGCTGTTTCTACAGCATGCGGCCATTTCCCACATCCAGTCCAAGCTCCCTGGGTTTCTGCTTGCTCCCCCAGGAAAACTTAGGGGCCAAATCAAAGGGGCTTTGAAATAATGTGCAACTGAACACTTGTCACGATCTCTCGAACATGATCTCTGTAGCAACAAGTGGGAACTGCCATTAAGGTTCAGAGCCTCAAGCCATCTAGTCCAACAGTGCTTTTAGGAGCAGCAGTTGCTCCAAAATTGCCAGCAATTGCTGGCTTCTCCTGCAAGGAGCAATCATGCCTAAGACCAGAAAAGGATAATGTGGCCCCAGGAAAGCTATCAATCCTTGACTGGTTACACCCTTAGCTAACACCTGGAGAACTGAGCTTGCACCTGCTCTGCAGTACCGGCTCGTCTTTATCCTGCTGGTGCTGCAACTCCAGATCTTTGGATGACCCCCTTCCCTCTACCTCCAGTTGAGCTCCTGGGCACCATGGCATAATGTGGAAAGGGTTCAAAGTACAAAGCCTTTAGTTTCATGCATTTTATTACTGCCAGCCCATGGTGTCTGCAGATTGTGTGCAGGGAATAGTTGGTTGAAAAATAAACCACAGATTTTGCGGATATCAGTTCCCCCCCACTACTTCAATAATGCAGAGCCCAAAATGAAAATGCCCAAGAAATTGGTATGGCACCCCTTTGAAAGATAAAGAGTTTTGGGGGTTCTGGGCTTTCTGACCCCTCTGCTGATGGCAATTTTGGCGTTTTATTCATGTTGCAAAGGGCCAGCCTTCCATTTGGCTGTACCATGAGGCCTGGTGACTGCCTCACTCTGTTCCTCAAAGGGGTAAGAGAAGGTATCATCTCCAGAAGCCACTACACATTTCTTCTCTGGGCAAGGCACCCTTCTTTATGGCAACTGAGCCCACAGCCTGTCTCACTTCCCACTTCAGGGTGCTTTTCTCTATCTTAGCATCCTGCAGGGAGCAGAGTGATCCCAAAGACTGGTCTGCTGCAGTTCTTCACCACTCATTTTTGCCCTCATGGATCACACACTGGAGTCTGGGGATGTAGGATGAGACCTCCTTCAGCAGCTGGACCCAGATGGGAAGGAAGGAGGGGCGGGCTGGTTCTCATAGTAGGGCAGGAGTCCTGAATTCGTGCTGCTGAGGTCCTTGGTCCTATTGAAGGATGAAAGGGAGCAGGAGCATGGCTTGTTCAGCTCAGTTTGTAACAGCTCCACCTAAGGAAAATGAAGACAAGAGGAAAAGAGAGGTATGGAGTGTTTATAGTCTAGTCATGTTGAACTTCTCTCCTGTTCCTATAGTAGTAGTAAGAAAAGAAAGTATGTTTAGACCTGGTGCCTTTGTAGTAGAGCCAGGGCTCTACTACATGAGTTGTATGAGGCCCATGAGGGGTTGTGTGGTACAGCTGGGACCCCTGGCATAACATGAGCATCTAGTCCTGGTTCAGGCAGTGGGAAGAAAGAGCTGGAAAGCGCATGGCCTTACTCAGGAGCTGTGTGTTAGCTCAGGCTAAACAGTGAATGAAATGCACAGCCCAGCCTATGCTGCAAGAGGGAGTGCAGCATAGGCTACTTCCCTCACCCCTGGCCATGCAGGACAGGCTCTTTCAGATTTTAATCCCCCTCTTGCCGTGCTTTTCTTTCTGTCCTTGTCTCTTAATCAGAGAGGAGCAGCTGCAACCCTCTAATAGCCTCTAATAGTTTGTTCATAGCAGCTGTTGGTGGTATTTTGGTGCTGCCTCATCTCTCCTGTTGCTGAGCTGGCTATTTCCCCACTGCAGAGCTGTCTGCCTGGGCTTTCTCCTCTCCAGTGAGCTATGGCCAGCTGCAGGAAGGTCACTGGAAATTTGAAGAATTAATTTTACTGGAAACCACATCCAGTAACCAAGACATGGGCTGAAGTGGGAGAAGAAACTGAATCCGTTTCATCATAGGGGAAGAAAAAAGTACGGGAAAGGTTTGCAATTGCTTTTTTTCAGTGAAAATTTAAGAGATGGATAAAGGAGAAGGAAGTAAATTAAAACTATTGATCAGGTGAGAGGAGAGATTTTGCAAGTTTCCCCAGGAATTTGCCTGCCAGTGTTTTCAAAAACTTCTCTTAGTATCGTACTTCAAAAGCTCTGAAGTTCCTCTTGATGCACAAGGAAACAAACCAAGGTCCCTGTCCCACACTCTGATACCTCTCCTGATACCTGTTTTGCTTGCATCCCAGAGAGCTCATCTCCCCACTTCCCTGTTGTGCATCTCTGTGACTGGTCTAGTCCTGGTGCACACATGGGAAGAGCTTCTGTTGGAATGAAAAACCAAGATTTTATGTTATTTGGGTATAAATGGAAGTGCAATGTTGCAAGTAAAATATCTTGTGCTGTGTTTTGCTCCATTCTGTTCTACGTTACTCTATTCTACTTTGCATCTCTAGTACTCCTGGACTCTGTTGCACATGTAGTGCACACCTGGGAAGAGCTTCTGCTGGAGTGAAAGAGGAATATTTTCTATTACTATCATATAAATGGAATGTAGGAAGGGCTTATGTTTGAGGGAAAGAGCAGGATTTGATGTTACTGGGATAGAAATGGAAATGAAATGTTGTGTAGAAAATATATTGTCTTGGGTTCCTCTCTCTTTTGAGAATTAATTCCAAAAAAAGGCATGCCATTTGGCTGTGTGCCAAATAAAATGGGAACTGTTGGGTTGTGATAAGGTAGTTTAGCAAGGCAAAAAAGGGGAAACAAAACTTTCTCCTACATAAGCAAAGGGAAGCATTAATCTTTAATTCCCATCAGTGAGGATGCTCTGGAAGGCAAACACTGTAGAATTACAAATGCCCCCCTATTCCTTCTCCCTCCCTTAGCTTTTATATCTGAGCTGATGTCATATAGTATGGAATATCCCTCTGGTTGCTTTGGGTCAGCTGGCCTGGATGTGTCCCCTCCCAGGCCCTTCATGGGACAGAAGGAATGTCACAGGGACAGCACTGCTCTGCACTAGCCAAAATGCAGGCGTGTTATCAACACTCTTCCAGCTCCCATAGCCTCTTTCATTTTCTGGTAACTCATATGGTGGTGCTTCTCGGGCACAAGTCACCTTCTCGGGCACTAAAATCTCTGCCTTCTGGCCAGTTGATAATCTCTTCTACGATTCCTGGGAAGTAGGGTTTTCCCATTCGGGCTCGTTGTGTAATCAGTGCTACCCACTTACTCCATCTAGCGCCGGTTCTGTGATGTGTTGAGGGGATGCTTCCTGGGAACATCCAGGGTAGGACAGGCAATTGTGGTGCCAAAAGGAGATGCCTCTGTCCCAGCAACTCCTGAGGTGGCTTGAATTCCCTCATAGGCTGCTGATTTCTCTTTTTCAGTGGGAGTGTAGTGGGCTTCTGGTCCTTGATAACTCCAGCTCCAAAACCCTAATGGTTGACCTTGGGTTTCTCCTGAGGTCCTTTGCCAGAGGCTCCAGGTGAGCCCCTGCTCCCCAGCTGCAGTGTAGTCTGTATTTTGCACATCTCCATTTCCACAGCAGACACTCTGGTTCCAAACAAACTCATTAACTCACTGTCATTTACCAGAGAGAAATCACTCAGCAAGGTGGGAGCCAATATCGGTGCACTTGGGTCAGAACAGGGCATACCTGGGGAGGGAACAAGATGGACAGGCTGCTGCTTCATTAACTCCAGCAAAACTCTAGGGCACTGGTGTTTTGGGAGCCTGCTTGGAAAATCCAGCAGTCAGAGTCACAATGAGAGCTGCTCCACACCTGCTCCCCTGCAGGTCCTGGGAGAGGCCCAGCAGGCACCAGGCAGGACGTGAAGGAAAAGGCTGAGCTCTTGAGGGGCTTGCAGGAGAGTAATTCCAACCCCTTGCTGGATTTGGTGACACCAATCCATATTGACTTGTGAAGTCCTTCCAGCACTGCAAGCCCTTCATGGGCACAGCATAAATGAATGGGCCAAGAGTATGTGCTTTCTGCCTGCTATTGCTATGTAGTTGTTTTAAATCTACTTTCTCTATCTAAAGTAGGGGGTTTTTGTTTTTGCACAGACATAGCCTGTAGCAGCTTGATGCCAGCAGTGAATACTCTTTAATCTTTGCACACATTTCTGGAGCTGGATCCGTAGTCTCAGATGTGCCAAAGCCATCCCATACCCTTTCAGTTCTGCCAGGCCTAAAATCCAGGAACCTAGAAAGGCTTTAAACACTTAGCAGCAACGAGCCATATGAAAAGCAGGAATGGTTCTCTCTTTCAGAAGATGGTGCTAAATTACATGACAATTACAGGGCCAAGAACTCTGGAGCTAGGTGAGAAAGGCTGTAGAACACCATCCTCCAGTGCTTTCCTTCCTCCCTCATGTGGTTTTCACTCCTTATCCCACTCGGGCTTTGATGAGCTTTCCTGAGAAGTCTCGGATCGGTCCCATTTTCTCTCTCCAGCCTTGGAGGCTCTGCTTGCTTTCTCTCAAGCGATCCAAATCCAGCCAGATTTCCTCCTCAGAGCATTCATTAGGTGACTCTAACCCATGTCAGTGGGATTACAGCTATCTTTGATCCTGCTGTAGTTCGGAGATAAGGCTGCGTGCCATGTAGTGTGTCTAATTTAGATTTTCTTTGCATCCTGTGGCACAGAGTAGGGAATGGATCCTCTGGGAGCCTGATGTGTAGAAAGCAACAAGTCCCCACTGGAGTCAGGGATGAACAAAACAGTCTTCTTTTCCTTCTTTGTGGGAAGTGCCATGGAGCAAACTCTTTGGTGCTTTATATTCTGGTTATCTCTGAGTGCAGCCTCCTGCCTTGGTTTGCAGTTGTGGCTCGTGAGAGATGAGCTGACACCTCTAACCTGGCTACAAGGAGCTGCTTCAGCTGAGCTGCACCCAGAAGTCATGGAGGCAGGCAGCACTTCCCAGACAATCCCAGTATGGCCTGCAGAGCACTTCTGTACCCAGGAGCAAAGAGGTGCTTTAATCATCTGCCAAGCATAATTGGGGTCTGAACTCAGTGTTTCTGTGAAAGGTAGACAAGGCAGAGGCAACACAGAAGGGATGTGAAGAAGTCGGGGTGGGCAGTGCTAGGTCTGTGCCCTATCCCCATGGGCTATTCTGGCAAGTGATAATCACCAGTGAAGCAGGAAAACCGGGAGCAGCAGAGGAGGATTTGCTTGAGCTGCAGGTAGGGTGCCTGTGTAAGTGACAGCTGTGCTGATACTTTATTTCCCTCTGCGGATATTGTGGGCTGCTGTGCACCGGCCTGAGGGCAGCACAGCCTGGCTTGGGACTTTTCCTGAGTGTTTGCTCTGGAACATCTTCAAGGGCTTGAAGAAGTGCCAACCATTCACCTCTCCCACTGCATACCTGCCTCTAACTGCAAACCAGATAGGCTCTGACACGATATTGGCCAATTAAAGTTTCCATCCCCCTCAGCCACGTGGTTCTGCATCCCACATGCCACGGATTTGCCCTCTAGCTTGGAAAGGCTTATCATCTGTGCAGTCGTCTGATCCAGCACAGTTTCTTCCTCCTGGGGGGCTGGGGGCTGCGTTTCCTCTCGTAGTGGGTGCAGCTGGCTTTAGCTGAGAGAGGCAAGACTAACCTCACATATTCATTAACCTGCCAATTTGCAAGTCCTTGCCATGCTGGGAGTGCACTGGACTGGCTGGCTTTTATGGTGTGAGTGCCAGAGGAGTGGGCATCACTCAGTAAGGAGGGGGCTGTGATGCTGTGCCCCAGGAGGAGAAATGTCCATGGTTTATTTGCAGCTGTGATGAGGGGAATGGGTAAAGTAGATCAGAATTCTTCTTACCTTATGGGGAGAGGGACTTTCCTGCCTAGTGGTTTATTTGGGTTTTTTTCCCATGTTTTTTCCCCTTTAGTAAAAGATGAAATAGAGGTGTGGCGGAGGAAGGGGCGACTGATGAAATCGGCACACAGAAAGGAGGAAATATATTGTAAATGATAGTTGAAAATCACAATGATCTGTGCAAAAGAGGAATTCAGGCAAGAAATAAGTCCCTTTTAGACTATTTTAGTAGAGGTTTGGGAGTGACTCAGATGGCAAGCACTGTTTTTAAAGCAGGGAGCTGTGTGTAGTTAACTCTTCAAACACAGTGGGCTTGATTTCCCCTTTCAGATTCAGCTGGAGCACTGTAATTGCTGGTAGCATCACTATTATTTGAAGCTGGTACCTGGGGCCTTGTTGTGCTGGAACTCATTTCCAAAAAGCCCAGGCACCAAGAGAGCAGTCAGGGATGCCAGGGCAGCCATGGCTTGATATTCCAAAGCAAGTAGGAGGTTTGGTTGGGATATAAACTGTGAGGACAGTAATATTTAACTGCTTCTGGCAATGTTAACTGGAATGCTGTGACCTCCCAGCTCAAGATCATATACTGTGATGAATAAACAATTAGATATATTGTAGAATCTGGAACTACTAGCAGAAGCCTGAAGTTTTACTACATCCTACACCACTGTTGCTGTTACTGAGATCCAAAATACAGATCTGTTTTCTCTGAATTGAAGACCTCTGGGGCATGGCTTTTGAAGTTCTAGTATTTGCTTAAAATGAAAGTCGTTGTATTCCTTATTCTTCTATTTTGGCTGCATAATTTTGTCCTTAAGCTTCATTATATGAGGTGAAACTCAGCCCTTGCTGGTAGTAAGTCAGTACTTGCAAACCACTGTATCAAGGGGGTCCGAGCATTTTGCCCTGAGAACCAGGATGTGTGTGCAATGTCCCAGGAACTGCTGAGTTCTCCAGCTGTGCTCTTGGTATGAGTAAGGCACTGCCTACCAGCCTACGGCCTAGTCCACATGAAAGGTTTGTGACTCAGTTCCTGACTACTTCAGCTTAAAATGCTGCCTACCCACACATCTAAAACACAGAAGCAAATTCTGTGTCTTTCAGCTCTCCCAAGTTCACAGTTGTGCTGAGGTTTGTCGGGGAAGTGAGCTGGACCAACAAATAGATGAATAAAAACAAATGAGTTTTAGGAATAGAAATCCTTGCTTGAGTCTTGTTCATGACTACAAGTGTCCCTTGCTACAGTGGCTTGCTCCTGGATCCTGGGATTTCTACCTGCATTTTAGAGCCAAGCACAGGACTTGATGTTGTTCTAAAGCACAGCACAGGTTCTGAGTGCACAGATTCATCCCCATCCTGGGGGAACTGTAGAGCTCTGTCAGGCTGGCCTGGCCTAAAATGCCCTGAGCTCATGAGGAGGCAAAGTATGGCCCTTGTGGTTTTCCTTGCTGTGGCTGGCAGCTGGACGCGTGGCATTTGCTGCAGAGACTTTTCCAAATTCTGTGTGCATTCTCAGACAAAATGCAGGGCCACTCCGGGATAAAGGCAGGCATGGACTTCACCCCTGGTGGGAACAGGGGTGTCCCAGGCCATGGTGGCAGACCCTTCCCAATGCTCATCTGCCTCTGGGGAAGGAAGAGGAGGCATTTTCCAGGCATTGCAGCTGCAGTGCGAGAGCACAGTGCCCCCGCCCCAGATAGGCAGGATGAGGAAAATCCACTTCTATTACTATTTGCTGTGGTTTTTTAGAGGGCTGTTTTTACACCTTCCCAGATGCCCGATTTTTCTGGTTCTCCCTGTACATCTCTTTACCGTCTGGAGCCCTGTCTTCTCCTCCAGCATGAAATTAATCTGGGCCTCTGTGCATGCCAAATCCAGGAGAGACCAAGAACTGAAAAGCGTGTTTATGAGCCCCTTAGAATGGGATCGTTTTTATTGATGGAAAAGACCAAAGCAAAAAAGAGTGGGGTTTTAGCATTTTAGCATTGGGCAGCTATGAGAGACGTGCCTTGAGGAAAAATCCAAATCCTATCCTTCGCACCTGCCTGAAGACACAAGCTATTTCTCATGCACTGCTTTAGCTTTGTGAACGCTACTGTAGCAACTGCTTAGGTCAAATCTTCTAGGACACAGAAAAGCCAGTTGTGGCCTCTATGGAATGAATGTGAGCAGCAAAAAGCAAAGCCTGGAGAACACCTTTATCTTGAGTGCCACACAGAATTTGCCAGTGAAGGAAACACCAAGTGACCACTCCAGGAAGACACGTTGGGGAATGGGATTTTTTTGGCATTCATCCTGCATGGCCAGCCAAGGACAATGCCAGGCTTGCCTTTTATATTTTTAAAGCTATATTCATTCTTTTGTGGTTTAGGTGTGCAGCAGCTGCATTTTCTGTTGGAACAAGGGTTTGTTACAACTCTGGGTATGAAACCCCAGTGTCCCCTGAAAACTGAAATGTCTTCTAGGCTTGTTCTTTACAAGAAAGCCTTGACTGAGATCTCCTGGCATGTTTCAACTAGGGACTTACTAAAAACAAACAAGTAAAACAAGATGTTAGTAGTATTGCAGTTCACAAAAAACTGGATTGGTCTTAAAGGAGAAATATACAGATATATTTTATTTTTATAAGTAGAAAAATTAAGTATACAGTTCCTGTAGAACTACTCTTTGCCAGATCAAACATATCAATCATTTAATCATTTTCCATACTAGCAGAAATGCACACAGCATCTTTTGTTTGTAGGAAAATCACTTTTCAAAGGACATGAATTTTGACATTACACAGCTGAACAGTGGCTCGTTTCTGTTTTCTCTGGTGCCTTGGCCACCACTGCTTTTCCAAGAACTCTTTTAGGGAAAGACAGGGGAGAGCTCAATTTTAGATTAAAAACATTTAGGTTTTTTTGAGAGCCTTCCCCAGAGACCTATCAAAAGCACCACCCAGTAACAATACAGTGGGTAGTTCTCTTGCCTTGGGAAAGGAGCTCTGTTTAAAGCCCAGCTAATTTGTTAGAAGGGATTATAGGATTAAAGAGCTCCTAAAGGCTAGAGACCCACTTCTACAAGACAGTAATTGTTTATTTCAAGGATAGTGATGCTGCAGCTTCCGTGAGTCTCAGAGTTAGTACATCCAGAGACACAGAGAAGGTCGATCAGTTCCCCAGACACGCACTCAGGGAATCCACAAATGGTTTTGGTACAAGAAAATTCCCTATTAAGTTAATTAGTTTTACTTATAAAAAATTTGGATTAAGAAGAGGACATTGTTTTGACGTTGTTCTGCAGGCAGTCACCACTCATGAAACGATCTTCACTTCAGGCTTGGACTCTTCCAAGGCTCTCAGTTCATCATCCACTTCAGAACTCCACAAAATGTCATACAAACTGCACCAAAACAAAAAGGCAAGTGAGATTTAGTGAGCATCCTCCTGTTAAGGGGAGAGAAAGATGCACAGCTGGCCAGTATGGGAAGGTTGTATGGCAGGAAAGGCCCCATCTAGCTTTGAAAACAGCCAGAAATTGGCTTTTCAGCCCAGGACTCCCCTACTCCCTCACCAGCACCAGCCTCCCACCCCTGCCAGGGCTACCACCATCTCTCACATTAACTGCTGCACGTTGCAGCTGGGCTTTCTCAAGGCTTCACAGATCTTCCTGATGCCTTCGTCATCCAGAGGGTTGTAGCTGAGGTCCAGCTCGGTGAGGCACTGCTTGGTGGCCATGGCGGTGGCGAGGGAGACACAGCAGCTGGCTGTCAGGTCACAGTTACCCAGCCTGCAGGGACAGGAGGAAGAGGCCAGTGCAGTGAGCCCTGGCTCCAGGAAACACTGCCCACACCCTGACAGCAGGTGTGGACATCCCCAGCATGGACAAGAGATCCCTGCGAAGACGGCATCTCCAAGACATCAGCAGGGGCTGGCCTGTGGTCTTGCCACAGAGACAGCTGCCCTCGTGGTGACTACAGAACACCTCAAAAGCCTCCCTAAAGCATAACAGAGTGTGGCTATGGGCATAGAAGGAACCCATTGAGGTTATTCCCAATTTCACCATCATGCATCATCTTCTCTTACTACTATACTTGAGACTCGCAACCACCTCTCTAAAGAGGGCAACAGAGGCCTCTCAGTTGATGACCAAGTAGCTTTAAGTGGTCAAAAATGGCTGGGGGTGATGTTCCAGATGGCTGCCTGCTTCTTCTAGTGAGGCTGGACCAGCACTTGTGCTGGCACCTACAAGGACCACGAAAGTAGAAGACAAAGGATAAATTCAGACAGTAAGAGAGAAGAAGACTTCTGAGAGTGCACCTTACCATAGGGACTGGATGTTGCAGTTGGGGTGCATCAGCCCTTCACACAGGAGCTCCACACCAGCATCTCCCAGCTTGTTCTCGCCTATGTGCAGGACTTTCAGGTGCTTGTTGGTGCTGAGAGCAGAGCTGACAGCCTTGCAGCACGCAGTGGTGAGCCCACACTCCCTAACCCTGCAAGGCAAAAGTGACATGAGATCTAGGTGGGACACCTAGAGACTATCAGGCACCGTTCACTTCTTTACATTTACTTAATGTTCCAGTGGGAACAGAGGAACCAGAGCTTTCCTGCAATCCCTGTACTCCTTACAGTGCCTGTCTGCTCAGTCCTTTCTAGGCAGCACGTCTCCCACTCTTTATTGTGGGATGTCTTGTCTTGGAGCATGCACCTAGGAAAGGCACCTGCCCAAAAAGCACAGGAACAAAGAAGGATGAAGTGTGCTGCTCTAACAGTCACTGTTGGCTCCACTATGCACTCCTGAGGCACCCCACTGACTTCCAGGACACCAGGGCAGGGGAAGAACCCAGCTGGGGGCAGGAGCTGGATCTGCAATGTAGGAAAATTCAAGTTCTAAATGAAAGAACAAATTTCCTCTCCCAGCCACCAGACCATCCCAGCCTAACAGGTAACACAGTCAACCGGACAGGATGCTGAGAAATGTTTAATGTCACTAGAGCTTTCTTGTCTCATCAGTGAGAGAGTTAGCTCCAGTGGAGAACCTGAGATATCTGATCACAGCACTCATTTTGCTATTCCATCAGGCCTTTCAAACTTCAAGTCTCTTAAATGCCATTTGTTGCATGATAAAACAATTAATTAGAAACTCTGCAAATGATGCTTGGTCTCCTTTTGCTTATAACAGGATAACTGTGATGAGGCACATCTTCAAAGTGTCTATGAGTTTAGAAATACAAATCCTTTTAAAGTCTTTAAGTCTAGAAAAGCCCTTTTTAGCTCTATAAATCCTTTCAGTAACACAACCAGCAGGAGTTGCTTATGGAACCATGGCAACTGAGGATCTATCTGGGTGGGCATTACTTCACTTACATCTTTCTTCAGTGAGGCCTCCAAAGAAGGCAGTGGGTATGTGAAACTTGACAGCAGCTCACCATAGCTCCTGAAGTTTAGATTTGGGATCCTTGAGTGCCTGACACAGCATTTCCATCCCTGAGTCTCTCAGGTTATTGTCTATCAGACTGATCTCTGTGAGCGTCTCCTTTGTACTGATGAGTCTGGAGATATCTTTACAGCTAGCACTTGTGAGATCACAGTCCCATAACCTGCAGGGAAAAATAAAATGTTATTTTCTCCCAAGAATGACTTAGATTAGAAAAGAGAGTCCTGTTTTAGTATTCTGAATTTCTGGTTACATTTTCTTGTATCCTTTCATACACCGTATTACACAGCTTCCTCCTTTCACTTGCTGCACCAAAAGCTCTGCTTGTAACACATAAAAAAAGGAACAGAAAGATGCAATTCTAGTAGGCAGATACTCAACTGGAAGCCAAGAGAATGCCATCATAAACTTCCATTTGCCGTCTCCCCAGAATTTGATCCAAGCAATTTCAGTGTGGCCCTACTTGTTCATGGTATTCTCCACCCAGTTTTTGGGAATTAACTGATTTGCAGCTGAGACACTTTTTTGACTGTAAAGGGTAAATGAGAAACTTTCCACTTAGGAGCAAACCAGCAGCACGACCTAAACAGCTCAGAGGCTGCAGAAGGGATATAAGAAACCTCTGCCCACCCTTACCACAGCTTCTGGATTTTGCAGCTAGGATGCATCAGTCCCTGGCACAGCAGAGCCAGACCAGAGTCCCCGATCTTGTTGTCCCCCACAGAAAGATCCATCAGAGATGACTTGTTCCTGAGAACAGCACTAATCTCCATACAGCTGTCACTGGTTATGCCACAGTTCTCCAGGCTGCAGGAAAAAGCACAGTTGGAGTTGTAGCTCCAGACCCACTGAGTTAGACACACCCCAGTACCCCAGTTCAGACTGAGAAGGGTCTATGGGCTGGTTCCTTGCTGCAGTGCAGCTCAGCCAGGCACTGCTACATCCTGAAAGGTTCAGAGAAGATGCAGGTGTCCAAGATGGGACTCTGCGTGAGGCAACACATTGCTCCTGCATTTCATGAGGCTGCAGGGCACTTTGATCCAGCCATTCATATGCATTAATGCAAGGATCGTTCTTGTCAAACTTCCGCTTTTTATCAGTTATCCTTCCTAAGACGAACTTTTGGCAGCATCACACAGAGAGTCTCTGCTGAGCCAACCCTTGCTGAACCTTAAGCGCAAGATAAAATGAATCGTGCTTTTCCCAGAAAGCCCTTCACGGGCTTTACCCCAGAAATGAGGCCAAACCCAGCACCTTTGTTTTGTAGCAAAAAAGGGCTCTGAATAAGTATACTCAACAGGCTGGTAATTCCAGTTTAAGAACTAGAGCCACTGAGGATGATTGTTCCTCTGCTCTGAAACACAGGTGAGCAGCCTCCCTTAGTAAGTGGTGGTTTAACCTGGAGTGCCAAAAACTCCAAAAGTGAAAGCCCCAGACATTTGTGCGCAGTTTTCAGTTACATAAATCTGAGCCAGCAAAAAATCTGGCCTACATTTCAAGCGTTTCTGACAACAATTTTTCCTGTCCTATGAATGGTATGACTACCAGCAGCAGAGATGACCAGCTCTTCCTTACTGTAGTAGCTCTAGGTTGCAGCTCGCCTCCACCAGGCCCTGGCACAACTGCTTTACAGCAGTATCTCCCAGCGTGTTGTTGCTCAGGCTGAGCTCCTTCAGGGTGGGCTTGCTTTGCAGAGCAGCATTGAGAGCTTCCACAATATCAGCTGTGAGTTCACAGTACTCCAGCCTGCAAGAAGAAAAGAAGTCCAGGCAAAAAGACAGCCCTCCTCACACATCCTGCTACCACAAGAATCAGCTGAGCCTGGTGTGTGTTAGCCAGAGCGGCAAACACGCCAACGTGAGTTGAGATCAGACAATGCATAAAACCAGAGATAACTGTAAGAGTTTTTAACAGCATTTCTCTGCTCATTTCAGGAAGCATTAATTCTTAAACGAGATCCCAGGGGACCCTAGCAAGACCATTTTTTACACTAGGCCTCCATTAAACCAGTGTACAGGCAGCTTGGAGCACAGGGCTGAGCTCTGCCCTGCAACACCATCATGAGCCTCAACTCCGGGCCTGCCTGGGGGGAGCTGGGGGCTGCAAACACACCCAGGTCCTGCTCAGTCATGAAACAAGGACCAAGGGCAGCAGAATCTGATGTTTCCTGGGCATCTGAGAGGTCCTGCATTTACAGCCACCACTGCCAGGACGGCTAAACAAAGCCTATGGGAACAGACACCTGATTCTTCCAAACCCACAAGACCCACCAGCATGAATAAGCATGGCAATTTCAGGTAAAACAAGAACAAATCCACACCTGGCAACCTGCTTGTCTCCAGGGAAAGGGCAAGCATGGCCTGTCTGATGACCAAAAAAGCCCAGTGACTACTTACTGCAGCTTCTGCAGCTTACAGCTGGGGTTCATTATCCCTTGGCACAGCACCTTCACTCCAGCAGTTCCCAGTCTGTTATCCCCTACATGCAGCTCTGTCAGGGATGGCTGGGCACTGAGGACGGAGCGCAGGGTCTCACAGCTGGCACTGGTCAGATTGCAGTTTTGCAGCCTGCAGGAGAGAGGCAACAGGGGTGAGGGAAATGCACTCCTACAATTACAGAGGCTCTCCTCAGAGAGGTTTATCTACGAGGTTGGAGCTCGGAAAGGACACCACAGCTCTGATGGTGCAAAACCCTCTAGGAAGTGGTTTGTCCAGGTTAGTACCATTATTTTACAGGTGTGCCGTAATATTTTATCAATTACACCTATGCCACAAGCAATAGCTCACAGGCTTCCTTCAGTGTAGGCACTCATAGAGCACCTCCAGCAGAGTAAGGATTCACCCTACAGGTAGCCCCACAACTGGTTTATAGAAATGGTTTAAATATCAGGAGGCTGACCCCAGAGGTTAAGCCCAGGCATCTTATGATTCCTTGCCCCCTCTAGAAATGTGATCCAGAGTAGGCAGAAGTTAAAATCTCGTCCAACCATGGATATAATTTAGTTTAATGGTATAATACAAGAAGGATCTATGAAGTTTATGCTTCAGTGCTCAGGCTTGGAGAAGTAGCATAGGACTATGCTAGTACTGCTATGGGGTGTTTATAGAGTTATTGGATAAGACTTTGGAGCAATGGAGAGGTGTTGTGCAGGGAAGTTTAACTTGGGTTTGGTTGTTCTTTTATTTCTTCTTATTCCTCTTATTTATTCCTTTTTATATTCCTCTTCCTTTTATTTCCTTTTTATTTGGTTTCTCTTTTATTTAAGGCACCTTACCAGAACCCCAAAAATGGACAATTTTATTTCTACAGATCTGAAAATCCCTAATCCAGGCTCTTACTTGAGCATGTGGAGAAGTCTGAAGCCTAGGGCAAACTCTCTGAAAAATTACTTAAGTGTTCCAGTACAGAGTACCACAGTTACTTCTTGAAGGCCCATCAGAGAACTGCAATTTCATCAGTTTCACAGCCAATCTTCTTTCTCTTTGCCTGATCCTCATTGCAGGGAGCACAGGGACTTTAATGTCTGATCTAAAAGGCAAATGATTTCTACAAGGTAGTGTCCTGAGCATACCAGATTCCCCTCAGGAGCTAGAGGACTCCTGCACCCTGCAGAAGATAATATGGACAGGGAAGGCATCTCTTTGAGGCCTTCTGAGGAGCAGAGGCAGCAGCTCTGACTAAAGCTCCTGCACCAGGGTTGCTGAGGGAAGCCCACTAATGCTATAATGTGGTGGGGTGCCTCTATAAAATGCCTCTCAGAGCCAGGGAACTCTGGTTTGCTGCATTCTGAGGATTGCCGAACAATGATGGATCCTGGGCTGGCACCCCCACACCACGAGGCTCAGCCTCAAAGGCATCTGATATGAGTCCTTCACTGAATTTGAGGGGATTTTCCATAGGTGAGCACCTCGTACATGCTCCTTTAGGTTTGTGTGCTTGTGAGTGGGAATATGCTATAGCAAATGGACTGTGACTGTTGCTGTCCTAGATTATTAAGTACTTTAGATATGTAAGCACGTTATGCCTGTGAGTTACTGTTGCATTATAGCAAATTCTATATGAACCTCTGTTAAATTGTTTAACCCAAGCTATTAATCAAGTGCTGTTAAGTTTAAGTGCTGTTAAAACTTTTAGGACTAAAGTGTTGGTCCAGTCCAGGATTCAGAATTCTGAATCTTGGAATTCGAAAAGATTGTCTTCTTTATTCACCCTTTCCTGTCCTGACCCCTCCCCCTTCCCCAGCCTCCATGTAGATATTTCTTCGGTTGACACTGGTTATTGACTTTAGATTTTTGTTTGCTTTTTC
>VYZR01131888.1:0-12768 GCA_013400675.1 Oxylabes madagascariensis
TTGCCTATTGAGAAGATGCAAAGACATCCAATGTTAGTATTTCCAGGAGCTCAAGGGGAACTTTTCAGAGGTACCTTGTACAGGCTCCCTCAGGTCTGTGTGTGAGTGGGAATGCACTATAGCAAATATACTATGGACGTTGCTCTCTCAGATTCTTAAGTACTTTGGATTTTTAAGTAAATGCTACATGAAATTGTTAAATTGTTTAACTTCAGCATAAGCAACAGCTTAACAGCTCATGCTGTTAAGTGCTGTTAAACCTTTGGGCCTAAACTGTTGGTCAAATCTGGGGCTCAGTTTTGCAAGGGGGTCTACTCTGAGCCTCGTGACTCATCTTGTGTTTCCTTTTTATCCTTGCCCTTTCCTACCCTTCCCCTTCCCTGCCCCGAGCCTCAATGTAGATAATTTTTGGATTGATTTTGGGTTTAGATTGATTTGTTTTAGATTTTAGTTTGCTTTTACCACATAGTAAGTAGTAGAGTGAACCTTGCCAACAACTTTGTGGAACTTTCACTTCTATACTAAACCTGCTTTTGCCGATACCTTTGCTGGTGATTCTTTAAGCAACCATAAAACATTCACTCAGGAAAATGGCCCAGGGCACACAGGCACAACCCTCTACTCAGTGGTGCTGTGATTCCATAGTTTGTACCTGAATGGGGCACAACCCTCAATGAGCCCCAACCTTGTTCATGACAGGTCTGACAAGCACTTTGAAGGGGAGAGAACAGCAATACTGCTCACACTTTCAACACTGGCTTCCAGAATGAAGAACATTGTCCAGCACTGGTTCAGAAGAAAGGGGGCACAGACATCTGCAAGGACTCCACAGCTCCAGATGATCCATTCAATACTTGCAGTACAGCATCATGTTACCCCTCCAGGCCGAGGAGCCAGGCTGTGGTCACAGAGTACTGCTGAGATTTGCCTGTGGTAGTTCGAAAATGCAGGAAAACCCATCAACAGCCTTGATACCTCATCCAGTCCTGCACATGCCTCATGGAATGTGGCATGGAGGTTTAATCCAGGCTGGATATTGAAGGTGGTCCAAGCACTCCATGCTGAGGTCCGTTTGTTTGCCTGGTGTTCAAGGCTTGTTCTGCTTAGTCACTGCGGGCCCCTTGGCACATTTTAGATGTTGGAGTAGAATAGAAGGGTGCAGAATAAGGATAACCAAAACTAAACAACTAAACATTTCCTGTGCTGTTGAAGCAACTGCTACCAGCAGCTTTTATTTGTTCCTCACATCAGCAGACTAGTGGGGTAGGTTTTTCTGTAGTGTGTTTGGCTCATCAAGGGGAAAGATCAGTTTAAGGGAGTTTATCCTGGTATCATGCTGGAGACAAAGCCCTCCACATGCATCTTGTGCTGCTTCCTCAAGTGTCCCCTCCACCCAAAAATTAGTATCACTCAAGAAAGGAGCCAGTCCTACTTCCTCGTGGAAGAAGGCTGCAAGCTGCCAAGTGAGCCTTGTTACAGCAACAGCCCCACTGAACAGACACAGCAGCTCTTCAGAGGGCACAGGATTCACAGGAAGCACCAAAGCTGAAAAATATTACACTTTTTATTGCAGGTTCAGTGTTAGTGTTTTGGAGAGCACAGCTGCATTAGAAGCAGATACTGTTCCAACTTCCCTTCCCCACAAGACTCTGCTACAAACTCAGCCCCAGGCAACTCCAAAAGTTGTGCCTGGTTTTGCAGTGCAGACAAGTGTTCCAGTGAGGACCAAGGCCCTCACGTGACTCGTCACTGAAGAGCAATAATGATCCAAAGCTCGCAAAATGAAAAGGCCAACACATTAACTCACATTCCCTGCTCTGCTGGGACACATACGTGAGCCTGTTCCCAGCTCCCTGACCCAGGGATGGGAGCAGCCCTGCCAATGGGTTGCCCTAAGCTGTCCTTTCAGGATGTTCCGCTAACTTAGTTCTGATGAAAGTCCCTGCTCTGCTGCGCAGGAGAGGAGAGGCCACTGAGCTGGCACGGAGCTGCTGTTGGCTCAGCTCTGCCAGCAGTACAGACTGAACGTCCCCTTCAGGGGCAAGATACAGGCAGAAACAACACCAAAGGCTGCTCTCATTGCCCACACAGCAATGAACGGTCTCTGTTCCCTTCTCACAAGCTGACAGCTACTTCTGTTTAGCTTTTTTTTCCACCCCTACAGGGCAAGAGATAACACACTAAAAAAAAAAATCATTAAAAGAACTTAAAAATTCAACACCACCTCATTTCTCCATCTCTCTTAATTAAGGTGTAACCCCCCCACTGCCAGTGGCCCCTTCTATTCACTTGTAAAGTGCTGGTCAGGTTGATTTTTTTTTCTATTAGATCTGATGGCTCAAGACCCTGAAAACCTCAACGCTTCTACAAAAATAAACAGTTGTGTTATGCCTATGTTTTATGATATTGCCTTTCCATGCAGATTTCCTTCTCTTGTGGAATCCAGGACGGGGGCAGGCTCAGGTCTAGTCATCGACAGTGATGTTGCGGAAGAGATAGGCCATGGACTCGCCGTTGTGGATTCGCCGGATGGCTTCCGAGAGGATCAAACTGATATCCACAGTCTTTATCTTGGGGCACTGCAGCTTCTGCACCTCGTGAGGAACAGTGTTGGTCACTACCACCTATGGAGGGGCAAGAAAGGAAAGGAAGTTGTGCTGCTGGAACATTCACCCTCCCTGAGCAGCCACCCTGGATTGACTCCAGGAGGGATGTGTACTGCTGTTTCACAGCTCAGGGGGAGAAATCCTTGCATATCAGGAAAAAAGATTAAAATAAATGGCCTCCCCTCTGTAACTGTCTGTTGAGGGGACCAGCACAACCAGCACTCTCCAAGAGGCTGATGGGTGCATTCAGATCACAGGATCTACTACTAAGGTTTGAACTCCTGTCCTCTTCATGTACCAGCAGCCCCTGACCAGCTGGGGGAGAGGGGCTGCACAGACAGATGGCAGCCACACAGCCTCAGCTGCAGGGAGGGAAGTGTCCAGGCAGGGATGACTAATATTTGCACTAGGGAGAAAACACACTCAGAGAAGCAGATCTGATCTGAGCAAGTATTAATCACACACATACTTTTTTTTTTTGTTCCAGTGAAGAACCAGCTAACTGAAAGCACCTGATTAAATGAGTAATTCCAGACATGAGCTACGTGCCACGGGAAGGATATCAATTTGTGAGTTTTGGTGCCAGCCGCTCCTCTGCAGTCTGGAGAGCAGAGAGCAGACTCACCTCATCAATGGAGGATTCCTCTATGAGACGGGGAGCATCTGCTGACAGGAGCCCATGAGTAGCCATCACAAAAATCTTGTAGGCTCCACGCTCTTTCAGGATCTCTGCAGCAGCTACAAAGCTTTCCACATCATCAATGATGTCATCCTGAGCAGAAACAGAAATAACATCAAAACCAGAAGTTTACAGGGCCTGCAGGGCAGGAGTGGATCTGCAGGGTACTGCAGCTTTGGCCATGCACACAGATGAAAAATAGAATCCCTGTCTACTTCAGCTGCTGATGAGGACAGCCACGTGCATGACTAATCTCTGAATGCTATTTCCCTGGTTTAATGACCCTTTTGCTAGTGTGGAGAACAAATGCTGTGTCTCGGAAACAAATTAGTCCCTGCACATGCACTCACAGTTTATCATCAGCAAGGCTTATTTTTTCATGGGGTAGGAGCTGCATGTTGATTACTTACAATGCAGCATGGCATAGCAAGTAAGAGAGGCTTGGCAAGTTTTTTGTTTGTTTGGGGTTTTTTTAACACTTCAGAAGTTTTCTCTGTGTGCCTTGGATTTATTCATTACTTGCAGAGATCTGACACTTAGAATCAAGGGAGCAAGGAGATTTTAGGGCTTAAACAGCTGAAGTGCAAATGGTTTTCAACAGAAAGTTGAAATAACCAAAGTCACCAGCACTCCGGAGAAAAGAGCATCTAAAAAACACGTTCCCACTCCTATACCAGCCATCCCTCTGACCCTCAGGGATAGAGCAGCTGAAGCAAAGATGCTGTGAGGAAGCCCTCCCCCACCTGTTCCCCTCACACTCATACCACAATGATGGCAATTCTTCCTCCAACGTCTCCAACCACAGTTATTGGCGGTTTCTCCTTGGCCATCATCACTAAAGAAAAAGGGGAAAAAAAGAGTCCAGGTGAGTCAGGCTTGAGTCAAACCCCAACAGTTCCACTACACAAGAGGCTGAACCATTAAACATCTTATATTGATGCAGACACAGATGTGTTTTACATGATCCTGACACCCACCTAAGTGAGAAACTCTCATTTAACCATCATTTTTCTCCTCAAATAAACAGCACTGCTGCATAAAGAGGAAATTCTTTTTCTGTGAGGATTTTGTACTGGCCTCGGAAACAGAAAGCAATTCCAACTCTAACAGACCCCTGTGTAAGGAGAGTTACAAATCAGCACCTGGTTTATGGACAATATCAGTGATCTTCTCTGTGCTCCAGCACAGGACTTGAAAAAGGGTCAATTCCATGACTGGGAAAAACAAAAGGGCTTTTCCAAGCAGCACCTCTCAAAGGGCAGGTGCTTTACAAGGTGCAACTTTTCACCTCTTGGACTCAGTAAATCATCTATAGGATCAGAGACTTGCACTGCAGCTCATTTGCTTTCTCCCATCACCAAACACAGAGGGGTCTTTGAGAGGGTGTAAGAACCTTAATACCACCTGCTCAGGCAAAGAAAGCTTAAGGAAGTTTGCAGAAGCAAATTTGCTGATTATATTTTAAGTGGATTAATGGAAAGAGTAGGACAAAATCCAGTTGAAACTCAGTTCAACAAGCTCAGTGCAAGCAGCAATTGGATCAAAGGATACACTGAATAGCTTGGCTACCTGGCACACAGTGAAGAGATGTACTGGGAAGTAAGGTTCCATTCCCTCCTAACACTACTTTTGCACTGACAGGATTCATGCAAAACCACATCCTGCCAAAATTCCAGCAGCATCATAAAAATACCAGAGATCTGAACTAAGATGCACTGACAGTGTTCAGATGTAATATAACCTTCAGACTTACACCAAACAGCAATCAACCTCCTGTCCAGGCCAGGGACTTGCTGTCCATCTGCCAAACTTCTCACTTGCCATGGGGTGCTGGTACAAAAACTTCCAGCATGGGAAGGACACTGTGTTGGGAGCCACGTGTCAGTAGGTGACAATCTGGGCTGATCTAACCACTAAAGCCAAGAGGTATCTCCAGCATTTTGTAACACTTACCTGGCCCACCTCCACACCCCTATTTTATACTCTCCACAGTGAGTGCAAAGTGTCCTACCAAAGCACTTGGTGCCCCTCCTTTTGTAAGCTCAGGTCTTGCCAGGATTCCGGCCACAGAGGCTTCTCAAGTGCCTCCAGGAGATCAGACACATCAAGAGTTTTCCCTTTTAGGATAATCCACTTCAATGTAATACCTGAGCAGCAGGAGAGCACAAGCCATTGCCCACCAAAAAGCCTGTCTGAATATTGACCTCTGCTCTCCTCACCAAAAAAGTCTTACATTAAACTCCCCATCCTGCACAACAGGATGATCCAGTACTATTCCCATATCTCATCAGTGCCTGGGAATGCTTAGAGTGCAAGCACAGCTGAGTGAATGAGTCACACTGAGGGATATGATGAAAGCAATTATAAGGACCACAACTTCGAAGATTCTTGTGTAGAGCTGTTCTTCACATCCATGACCTACTCCACAGGCTGGATTTCCATAAACCTATTGAAACTGTATAAAAGGTGTCCAGTAATTCTGTTTTGCCCAAAGTCCCATTACTCATTGCCAGGTTTTGCAGTTAAAGTCACAGCTACCTTGGACTGAAGAGTTAATCAACAGCTCTTCATGGCACAGATTCCTCAGCCTCCCTTGCATGGTTATTTCTGAGTCTCCTATCAAATGCAAAATCACGTCTAAATCCTGAAGGAAAAATATTCTTATGAGAAGGAAGATTATTTGTAATAAATGAAGATTAAGCACCACGAGAGATAAGCAGATCATAAATTTCAGTTACAGGCACTACTGACCTGCTTTAGATTAGTTACGAGTTTACTATCTAGTCTGGACAGCAATAGAGCTCCTGGTGGGAGCTGTGAAGTATCAAAAGGAATCTACCTGGCTGCCATCCCAGCCTCCGTGTGTATCCACGGATGAGTGCCATCTCTGTTTACAACAGCCAGGTCAGGGGAAACTCTTCTACACAAATGGTGAACAGGCCTGGGGAGCTGAAATTCAGCACTATTTTACTCACACAGATATGGAGTTTCAGCAAATCAGTATCCTTCTACTCCATGAAGGAAGCAGACACATTCCTTGCTATGCTTAAAGGCTAACATGGCAACCAGCAACATTAGCAGTGCTTTGCATCTCTGTCTGTTTTTTAAAAGCTGTATTTCAATTTTGGTTTATTTTTAAAGAATGGTAGGCAACGTGTCGACCTACCCGGATCTTAAAGAGATGTTCTCCCTTTTCCTTGTTCAATATTCTCTGCAAAAAAAAGAAAAAAAAATTGCAAGCCAAAGATCTACCCACAACCACATCAAATCTTAACTGCTCCAAGGTGATGAGAGTCTACACAAGGGTTAGTGCAGCCAGTTTCTTCTTCAAAATCTTTGGACATATGAAGATGTGCAAGTCAGAACTGCCACGAGGAGGTGCCTTGAAAAATGATTCAAATAATAAAATATATTTTCCTCCCAGAC
Organism: Oxylabes madagascariensis; assembly: GCA_013400675.1. NCBI lineage: Eukaryota > Metazoa > Chordata > Aves > Passeriformes > Timaliidae > Oxylabes > Oxylabes madagascariensis. The sequence goes on from VYZR01131888.1 coordinate 6,712, forward strand.
ACAAACCCTTTATGTTTGCAGACAGAAGAGGGTAAGAGAAATAAGCCATGGTGGTACTTTTGCCTGGTGTAACCCCTTGGATCACGTACAAGTTTGGGTTAAAGGGTTGCTGGCATTTTCTGGAGAGTAAGAAAAGATGCTTGGGGTATCTGTAGCTTCTGAGGGGGAAAAATAAAAGAGAAAAAACTAGACCAACCACACCATATTTTATAAAACAAGAATATCAAAGAACACTTTCATTCAGATGTGCACAATATACACCAAAGTACCACATGTTAAAGGCAGGATCACTGGCACTAAAAAAGAACATTCCCAGGTGTGTAAACATGTTGCTTTAATTAAGTGGTCAAAAACAGGTTAAGAAATACTAAAATAAATTCTGTTTGGAGCTGACAGTGTGAATTAAAGTGACAATCATCAAGAAATATAATGCTCCATTTACAACAGAGCCTGGGAGCAAAAGGCTGCTCAAGAATGAACTGTTTTGTGTAAAGATAACCTTGGAAGGACAGAAAACATCCCTGTGCCCAGCCTAAACACAGACAAGATGGGGGTAGGGAAGTAGGAACAGACCTATGGCCACTGCAGTTTTTCACCCGAACTCCCTTTGTGGCAGTTTGCTGGGCTCTGGGATTCAAGCAGACCATTATCTCTCCCTATAAAGTACTGAATTCCAAAGCCACTGAAACGATTTAACAGATGGTGCTTCACTCTTTTTCTCGAGGAAACATGCAAAGAGTCCCCATGCATTTGTTAAGGCACAGCCCCGAGCCAGCTGCAAGCTCTGAGACACAAAAGCACACAATCAAAGGGAATAACCTTGGAGTGACATCCTGTCTCCAAGGCTCTGATTTCAGGGGCTGCAGTGATGTGGGCTCTTGCTGCCACTCTAGAGCAGCATTTTAAGTGCAATTAGAAGCACCTCTGGCATTTTTCTGTTGTGGCTCCTTACGAATCAGAATATCACAACAGGCCACAACTCACAGGACAATAAATAAGCCATTACACTGCCTAGCACTCATTAATTAGAGGCACATGATCCCTGCTAGAACCCAGGGGGAGAAGGTGCATGCCAGGACTCAGGAGCCCAGCCAATTCACCGGGAAGCCCATGGAGAATGGCACAAAGCACGAGCCTTCGCTGTGAGGCCCTGGGGCTGCTCCCAAACACAGGTTCCACCTCTCTCCTGGCTCTAACACAACTGCCTGGAGCTTCAATTGCCAAGTCTGGGATGCTCCACACTGATCTGGTTGTAGCCCAGAGTGGGATATTCCATAAGAAGTCTCAGACGCTCCCCAGGAACGTCCCCAACCTTCTACCTGCCAGGCCCAGTTTTGGTTGCTGAGCCAGGTAGACTCACAGACCACTTCTGTTTTGACAATGGGAGGGTTTGGGGACAGTTTTGGTGTAAGGAACATCGAGTCCTGAGCAGCAGCACGTGTCCGACCTTTCACAACCAACCACACAGCTGAACCCTGCTACACTCTGTCCTCAGAGCTTTCACCACGAGGAAGGGAGAGCTGAATGAGGGTTTGGAATTATGTGACACTTGAGGTGGGAAGATGCTTTTCAAATGACTGAATTGGACAAGAAACAAGGCACAGCAGAGACGGTCAGCACAGACACTTGCAGCATTGCCATCCCAGCTGCACCTTCACCTCTGTCTGGCAGAGACTGTGGAACAACCAGAATGCAGAGACTGCTTTTAGAGAGGGATAACCTCAGAATTCTGTACCTCCAGAACCCTGCTCACTCAAACCCAGGTATCCCTCAGGTTAGAAAACTGCAGAGAAAAGCAACTTCTACTCCGTTTGGGACAAGTTTGCCCCACAATCCACCCCATGACAGAGAGCTGTCAAGCCACAGCTTGACTGTTTTACAACTGTGCCTTAGGGATGCAAGGTCATTGGTCAAGTGCTGAGTTTGTGCAGCAGGAGATAAAATAAGAAAGTGGTGGTAACACAGCAAATTAGTTTGTGTTTGGATAGCTGAGGACTGAAAACAACATTCCATTGGATTCGTAACTAAACTGGACAAGGGCACATTTCTGTATGAAAAACCATTTATAGGGTTCTCCAGCAGCACAACCTTCCACAGCTGAGCTTCTTTGAAGGGACACAGCTGGAAATAAAAATACAATCACATCACTTCTTCTGCAGCAGACAAATGTCAGCTACTGATACTCTGGAGGACAGCATACTCCAGAATAGGAGGGGAAGAAGAAAGTGAAGAATAACCATGCGAATTCCTGCTTTCTTGGACAGGCATGAAAAAAATCTCCTTGTCAGAAGGAGAAAAAGTCCCAAACTTCATTGCCAAACCCCACCTGCCCCACAAGGCCCAAGAGGAGTTTCACCAGCAACAAAAGCAGTGTTTAACTGATTGTATTCCAGTGAGACACAACTGGGGTGACGTAAAATGCCTGCAGTCTTACTTGCCTCCCCTCCACAAGCTGCCCATAAACTGGTTGGATGTTCTCCCTGAATTTCCAAAGATTAGATGATTATCAGTAGCCCAAACCACTGCTGGTGTTGCCACACACAGCAGCACACAGCCTTTCCCACGGGCACTTCTCAGCCACCTTCCTGCTCCCAATTTCTGTCCTACCACCACCTGCCTAGAAAGCTAAATCCTCCCAAAAGGGAGCTGGATTTTGATTGTACTGTTGTTATTTGACTGCTGCAGGAATACAAGCAATCCTGAGGAAGGCATTTCCCAGAATACAAGTTTCCCCTTTTTCTTTTGCTCTCTGCTTCCAAATCAATGGCAGGAGCTCCGGAAGCAGGTCAACAATGCTGTTGGAGAAGCTATTCACCCCAGGCACATAAATCTCAAAACCATGTCAAAACAGACATTGGAATATGATCACCTGGGTGCCAAGGTGAAGAAAATTTCCAGCAGTAACAATGGCTGCAGAGAAGGGAAGACAGAGCAGCCCTGCCCTCCCCAATGGAGCCAACAGCCTGTCTCAGTGGTTGTTATCTCATTACTTACGCTTTTACATCTCCCTTGTTTCATCAGCTCAATGAATTCTGTTGCTGAACACTGCAGAAGCACCACCTTTATCAGAAGTTTGTCAGTCTAACACTATGCAGCAGGCACAGCCAAGGAGAAAATACTGATGGCTCTGCATGGCCACAAGGAGTTAAATAAAAACCTTCCCCTGTGACTTCTCCCACAACTCACTGATATCAACCTTTCCATGAAAAAAATTCCACTGGTCTAACTGCCTTCAGGTTGGTTACACCCCCACAGATAAACCAAGAGAAATTTCCCACCAAACTTTTCTTTTTTTTTCCCCCTAAAGGTAAGAAGAGAAGCTTGATCTTACATGGCAGCTCCAGGCCAGGATGCACAGTTGCATTTTTGAGCATCGGAGGGGAGTGCCGCCCGTCATCCATGTCCTGCTCTGTGCACTGAGCCTCTCCATGGATCACTGCCAGCCCCAGCCGCAGCCTCTCGGCGTAAGACTGAGCCCTGCAAGACAAAAACAGCCTCTCAGGAAGATGCTGGGCTGATGCAGCTTCACAGCCCACTACAGCAAGTCTCTTCCAGATCAACAGCAAGCAAAGGCTGCTTCTCTGAAAGAAACATCACTGGAAGTGACTCTTCATTCCTCATTAATATCCCAAAACCCACTCTAGCCCTTGGCTCCATCACAGGGTCTGCTGTGTTCCTCCACATGCAAAATGCTTTCTGAGATGGTCAGGCACTGCTGAAACTCCAGCAGCAAGTCTGACCCCAGGTGAACCATTTCAGTGAGACTGCCAGAGTTTACTCCCATGGGGGTGGGAATACAAAGTTCAGCTGCCTATCTGCACCACATCCATCCCATTTCCAGCCACAAAGGACTTATGACCAGATTGTCAACCCATCTGCCACCCTCCCATACTTTCCCTGGTATATTTTCCAATTAACTTTTAACCAGCCAGCAAAGCATCCATTTACCTTTTAGCAGCACCAGGAGATTTGGCTACAATAACTGCGTTTCTGTAATCTGGAATCTGGATGTGATAAAAAGTTAATTAATTAAAAAAAAGACCTTCTTGCTAGGGAGTAACTGGTTTGATATATGGCTGAATAATTTCACCCATCCTCCTCCCCAGTACCAAATTTTCATTCTGTGACGAGAAACTAGAGAGGTAACTGCACTTCCTTCCAACACCAGTATTTGTGTATTCTGCAAAGGTGGGAATGTTCACTATGTTTAACCCTCCCCATATGGGGAAACCTTGCTCTCACCATGTGGAACAAATCCTCATCTTTTGCACATGGAGAATAAAACCTCTGTGCCCTGCTCCCAGCCCTGCTGTGCTCAGCACTCCTACACTCAGCCCAAGACAAAGTCTATCAATAATTCAGAGCAGTCAGAAATCCAGCACAGCACAAAGGGAGAGGGGAAGCAGTTTAACAGGATTTCAGAGGTGATTAGAGGCAGGAGCACAAGAAGCATCTCTCAAATGGCACTAACTCCACAGAGAGCAAGCTCCTCTCCAGCTTGTGCTGCAGTCTAGTTTCTATCCAATCAGGGAAGTGTAACATCCTTCCATGAAACATGCAATAGGTACCCCCTGAGAAAGAATTCATTAACAAGGTGGACCTAGACTGACACTACCACCTCTACTTAAGCAGAGGCCCAATGCTGCCATCACATTAAAATGAGTTCAGACAAGTTGATATACATAGAACTAGAGTAACCTCACTTCTTCCTGTATATATTGAAGCAAGAAAGGGGATGCTCTCAGGTTGTCTACTGGAAAGCTGAAGAAGCCTTGGATTTCCTTTTGATGAAGGTCCATAGTGATAATGTGTGTTAAACCTAAGGGGGAAAAAAGAAAACAATTTATTGAAAATATTCCCACGTGGCTGGAGTTCCTTCAACACCTCCATTTTCCAGACTGTTTTAGCTATTACTCAGACTATTATGCCATGTCATAAAATAATCATATACAAATTAACACAGAAAGTTCTACAGACATAATGAGGAACAGGCATGTGATGCCACAGCACTGGGCTGACACTGTATTTCACTATAACATTTCTAGGCCACTTCCTCAGGTGCAAGTTACAAAGAAACACAAGAAAGCTGAAGAAAATTAACTCCCTCAATGTGGCTCAAGATCTCAGCAACACATCCCCACATCAAACAGGAGAATGGAAGGACAGATGACCTCTGGGATGCCCAGCAGCACCAAGCCTGCCATGCTGCTGCTCCCTGGGACACTCACCTGCCTTGGCGAGCATCGATGCCAGCAGCTTGCACACTATGGAGCCCCTCTTCCTCATTTTGCTCTGTTTGCTGTAGGGGAAGTAGGGGATGACCCCAATGATGTTCCTGGCACAGGAAGTCTTCAGTGCATAGGCCATGATCAGCAGCTCCATGACAGCAGTATTCACATCCCTAGGAGATTTGAACACAATTCCAAATATTAGCAGGTGTTTTTCCAATGCAACTCCTTTTTCATTTATACACAGACCACCTCTCACTAAAATTCCATGCAAATAATGCTACATCTCAGGCTAATGTATGCCAGACCCAGATTGCAGCTCCTTCCACCACGCCACAACAAATTACAATCAACTCTTACACATACAGCACACGACACCAGCACTCAAGAGCTGTGGACTGGAATTTGATTTTATATTCTAACATAAGGTGTATGATGATTTCCCTCCACCATCTGACAAAAAAGGTTTTGTACAGAATTTAGTTTGGAACAAATGTCACTTGATACAGTTTAATTTGAAATAAAATAGTCTTTTAAAGAAGCAGCACATGTGTAGCCAACACAACTTCATCCACATTGGATTTCTTAGGGTATTTTCCTCTTTAATAGTGTAAGGCAGGTTATTTTTCCTGCCTTAAGGAATACTGCAATTGGAGCAATACAAACTTCAAACACAGCACTTTGGTGGAGGTCAGCATCTCCACACTCTTTAGCTTATCTAGAGATGGAAGGAATAACAGCACAGGAAATGCTGAAGGACTGCTTCTTGAAAGAAAAATCAACCAAACAAAAAAGTAACATAAGCAGAGGAATCATGGAACATGCTGAG
>VYZR01131974.1:0-19717 GCA_013400675.1 Oxylabes madagascariensis
GGTACCATGTGCGCGGGGAGCGGGGGGGGGGAGGCGCCGGCGGACAATGGAGCCTGTGTGTGTGTGCGGGAGGGGGACGGAGCCGCCGCGCCGCCCCCGCCGGCCCCGGGCTGAGCGCGGTGAGTGCGGGGCGGGCACCGGGCACCGGCACCAGCCCCGCCCGCCCCGGGTCCGGGAGTTGGGGGGGTCCCGGGGGTGCCCCGAAGGAGGCGGCGAGGGAAGCGCAGGGGGGGCTGTGCTCCGTGGGATGTGTGGGGAGCAGCGGATGCTCCGGGAGGTGTGTGGGGGAGCAGGGGATGCTCCGGGAACTGTGCTCCATGGAGGGGTGTGTGGGGAGCAGGGGATGTGCTCCGTGGAGGGATGTGTGGGGAGCGGCGGATGCTCCGGGAGCTGTGCTCCGCGGAATGTGTGGGGAGCAGGGGATACCTGGGAACTGTGCTCCATGGAGGGATGTGTTGGGAGCAGGGGATGCTCCAGGAGCTGTGCTGCACGGAGGGATGTGTGGGGCATATCCTGGGAGCTGTGCTGGGGTGCGTGGGGTGCTTTGGGGTGCCCTGGGAGCCCTGTGCTGTATGGAGCGGCACATGGAATGCTGTGCCCCGCGTTGCGGTGCAGGGGATGCCCCGGGGGCTGTGGGATATGGAGGAATGTACGGGATGCCATCGGGGGTGCGCTGGGAGGAGGGAGGTGTGGGCTGCCCTGGGTCGCGGTGTGGTGCATGGGATGCTCCAGGAGCTGTGCCTGGTGGAGGGATGGGATGTGTGGGATGCCGGGCTGTGCGGGGGATGCGCTGGGGCTCTCTGCGGTGTGGAGGCGTGTGTGGGGTGCTCTGGGGCTGTGGGGTGCAGCGCTGGGGCGATCTGTGCTGCCCCGAGGTGTGTGAAGGTGCCTTCGGGCCCTGCTGTGGAAGGGGACAGTGCTGGGTGGACTGGAGAGGTGTTTGTGAGATTCCAATCTCAGTGAGGGGCTGGGTCACGGGATGGGAGGGGCTGTTGGATTGGGGATGAAGACTGTCCTAGGAGAAAGAGGCTGGTGGAAAAGTGGGGCTGGAGCTGTGTGTGGTTGAGCTGAAGTGAGGGGCTGGGGCACAGAGATCCACAGTAGGTGCAGGGAGCGGGATACAAGGTGAAACAGAGGATGGGAGATGCTGTGTGGGATATCAGATCACCTGGGACGTTCTGTGAGGAAGGGATGGGGGGCTCTGGTGCGGGAGGTACTGAACTATGGGCCTCTGCAGGAAAAAATGGAGAGCTGGATAAAGAAATGAGGTTTGCTGGGGAGAGTGGTACATGGAGGGAAGCATGTGAGGACCTGGGAGTTGAGTCATTGTAAGAAAGAGACATAGAAGTGGGATTGGGGAAGCACTGGGAGCCAGAATGTGGGGTATGAAGTGCTTTCAGCATGAGGGAGGTGGTGCACATGGTCATGAGGGAAATTGTAGGGCTCCAGAGCTGGGAAGCAGTGTAGATAGATCAGGGGAGCAGGAGTCCAGGAAAGCTAAGCCTGTAGTATCAAACTAGTAAGTGGGATACTGTGGGAGGGGATCTTGTATGTGGGGATTGTGGGGAAGAGCAGTATCTGTCAAGGCAGGGGAAATGTGTTTATTTGGAAGGATTCCTACTAGGTAGAAGAGAGGTTCTGTATGTGTATGCGTGAGAGGCAGTCTGTGCTCTGGTTGGCTGCAAAGGGCGATGAAGAGGCTTAATCTGAAGTTTCATGAGGTTAAGGGTTGCATGATGAGAAAGGAGATGAAGGGCAGAGACCCCAGATGCTTAGGGAAATGGTGGGACAGGTGGATGCATGCAGGCAGCAAGGTTGCACTTGTAGGGTGAGAGAGAGCCCTGTATTTCTGTGTTGTCCAGCTCCCCATCCCCAAGTTCTGTGCGTAGGTGATGGGTCTAAAAGGGCCTCTGAAGATGGAGTGTTTGGGATGTGGAAGGTGGATTTTACTCAGGGAGGGTAGACAAAGCATGAGGAGACAGATGGGAAGAATCTGATGTGACAGTCAATTGTGGGTTGTTATTTGGGTGTAAAATATTAAGGTGGGATGATTATATGATTAGTGGTTTAATAGTAAACTACATGAGAAATCAGAAAATTGTCATGCAGCAAAGAATGAAGTAAGTGTCAGATGGGAGCTGGTTGTGGAGTGATTCAAAGCTCACCAAGGGGAAAGGGAAGATGCTTTTATTCTTCAGATGCCAAACCTAACATGGACTCTGATGCTGGTCTGGAAATAACCATGAACCTCACGTTTGGGAGAGGAACATGAAGCCTTCCAGCCCTTACCTGGTGAAGTAACACCTTCTCCTTGGTCTGGGCAATGAAGAAAGGGTTGTGCCAAGTCAAATTTGTCTCCTTAAACCTCCCTGTTGGTGACTGGTTGCTTTTCTGTCAAAATACAGTTGGAGGAAGCGGGGTAGACAGCTCTCTCTCTTTTTAGGGGTTCCAGTTACATTTTTATTTTCCTTGAAATTATTTTGTCCTTGATTTCTCTTTAAAAAGCCCACACAGACATAGGATGCTCTGAAGCATCCTTAAATATATCAAGCTTTAAAAGCATGAGGAAAAAAAGTGATGTAGAATTTTTTTTTTCCTTCTGTTTTGTTGGATTGTTTGATCAGTGATTGCTCGAGGTTTTACAATAACAACCATTGGAAAGCTAGGCAAGGCATTCTATGAAATCAAATGAAAGAATTAACATCCTTAAACAGCTTTATTCCCACTTCTTTTTGTTTACCTCTCTCCCGCTTCCTAGGAGGTCTGTAAGGGCCAATTTCTGGTTGGAGTGGGGTGTTACAGGTGTGGAACCGGGGAAGTTGATCAGGGGCACACACACAGAGTCGTTTTGTGCCAATCCCACGGCAGAGGAGCTGTGCTTGCAGGGGTGCACACGCCTGCATCCCATGGCACAGGGATCTGCTTTCTTGCCTGAACTACAGGGGTTGTTTTCCTGAGGTTTTATAGCCATTTTGGACAAGTTGGCATGATGGCTCTGTTACGCGGCGTGGATTTTTTTTTCTTTTAACAGTGATCTCCAAAGAGATTATTTTTAATGAATGTGTCCTTTTTTCTTACTCAGTGCATAAAAATGGCTCAAGGGCTCATATTCTTTCCCTGTCTCCCTTGCTGGCCTCTCCTCAAACAACAAAAGAAAGGCATCTTTCTTTTTTTGACTTGGAGTTAGCAACGATGTTAGTTTTGGGATTTTGGAATTTTCTCAGTGGGGCGAGTGCGTTTTTGTTTTGTTTTGTTTTTTTAATCTGTTTTTTTTTTGGGGTCGGGATTTTATTGTGGAGAGGGGTCTGGGGATCTTGGGTCTCACTGCACTTGTGTGAACTCTTAACACCTTAATTGAAGGGGTGGAGATGCTGAATCACTAACAAAGACCTCCTTTATCCAAAATGTTAATCAATCATTGACGTTAAATAAGTGTGAACAAAACCAAGCAAAAAAAAAACCCACCCTAAACAAGTTTTTGTGTAAGTCCCCCTCCCATTCAGCTGCTCATCTTTGGTCAGGTTAACGTGCTAAATTCTTTTGGGGATGTATTTTGTGCCTGTGCACTTGGTTTTTGCGGTGTTTGGTAAAAGTTCTGTTTATGTCTTCCCAGTGCAGTTTTCCCAACAAAGATTATTTAGCTCCTAGATGTGTAAAGATGTTCTGGGAGAAATTCTGATTTGCTCTGGTGTGGGGGAGTAGCTGGAATACGGTACTGTTGTGACCATCTTTTTGTATACTAGGTTTTTTTTTTCTTGTTTGTTTTGGGGGGAGGTATTTTGCTTTTCTCTCTTGTGATCGGTTAATTTGTTTATTGGTCAACACAATCTTCTAAGCTAGGCAGGACCTGAATTTTAATGTGAAAGAAAAGAAGTAGTTTTCTGGTCATACAACCAGAAACTTTGTAGTTCTCTTCTGGATATTATGAATACAAAGGGTGTGGACTCTTTCTTCCCTGTGCTTTCCCCCTCCTTCCCCCCCATCTTGCATTTCATCTTTACAGTTCATGTACTTGGATTGTTTTCAGTTAGGGTTAGTCCACAGCCAAACTACGTTTGTCACCAAATATCCAAATATAGAAACTGAGACGACTGTAAGCCACAAGGCTAAAATATTCATATACTACAGCTTTTCTGAGCAGTTTATATGTTTGATGTGGATAAGAATGGAGTACCTTTGATCCATATTTCCCAGCTATTCAAAGGCTTGCTACTCTGCAGCACATTGACTTCCCATACCTTTTTCTACATGTTTCTTCCTAGATGTTGTTTTTTCCTCTGAGTTCTTGACATGCTGTGTCAATTCTCTTGCCTCACAAACTGTGCCTAAGGCTTAGGAATTTTGCTGGTCTTTTATAAATTCAATAGGAAAAAACCCCAAACCTAAACAGCAACAAGTTTACCCTGTGAAGCAATTACACCCAAGTGAGTATTCAAACTAATCCCTATCTTAAATGTGAACTGTGCTACCTTGCAGGGCTTTTTCTCTTCTGCTTTGTAGAACTTTGTCAGAATTTCTTCATAGCAATGCAGGCAGCCTTCAAAAATCCTTCTAACTCGTTTGTGTGGCCTTGGACTTCACAGAAATCTCTGTGCCTCCCTAAGGTTTGTGGTCTGTTTACATAGATATGAAGTCCTTTAACCCAGCAAGTTTTGCTGTGGGCTTGGATTTCCTGCTTACAAGCTCTGCTGGAGTCCCTCTAGTCTTCCTGCTGGCAAAATAAAGGTGTTAACTCAGTTTTTCAGAGCAATTTGTGAATGGGAGGAGATTTCACTGCTGAATTTTTGTTCAAGCACTGCTCTGCCTATTGAATTTAAAAGAGCTTTCCCCTACATACCCTTACTTTTCTGTTTTTTTTTTTACTGCTTTAAAAGTTTAATTGTTTTGGAGCTTGACCTCCTTTGTAGTAGGTACTATACAAGTCCAGAAGAACAGGAACTTTATTCATAATTAGGAAGTCCAGATAATCTTGAAGAACTTGAACAAAAAAATCGATCTGTTGGGAAATTTCTGAAGGGTTGCCTTTAAGACCATGCAGGCTCATAAACACTGGTTAGCAACAAGAGGTGACATTTAATGTGCTGAATCCAAGTGAACTGTTCCAGTGTTAACTTTTGATTTATATTTTTGAAGAAGCAGGGGTGTGCTTTGTGACTGCACCCTTACCTGTGGGCTGAGCTGCCCTCTGTTCCTGTTCCTGTGAGCACTTCCTTCAGTGCTAGAGCTGGGTTTTGAGGAGTCCTCGGTGCTCATCTGTTCTGACTCTGCACCACCCTGCTGTGTGTGCTGGTGCTGCTGCTGGAGCAGCTGGATGCTGGAACGGATCAGGGAGCTGATCTGGATTAGAAGTAGCCTGGCAAAGAAACGATGATACTCAGGCTGCATCAGTTTGCCAAACTGGTTTGCTGTTTGGCCACGGGCACATCAGACAGTGTGGTGCAGGGGTGGGAGTAAATATTGGTACCAGCAGTTCTCTAAGCTGGCGTTGCTGCCAAAAGGAATGCTCATCTAACTATACCCCGAAGAGTCTGCTAAACTTGCTAAATGTTTTTTACACCTGTTTGTTACAGCTTCCCTTGCCTGAGAACAGTTCCTCCAGCTTACCTTGTTCTTTTTGCCAAAAATCATCTCTGAACATACATGCAAGGTACCAAAAGAGAAGCCCTCTTTAAGAAGCTTTAAGCAGGGCCAACAGAAGAGTGTGGTGGCTTCGCTATGGAGGAGTTTCTGCTGCCTCAAGACTTTCTGATGATACAGAACATGTACTGTAAATTGACGATAGACTATTTAGTATGGTTGCAATTAAGTAGTGAAACTCATGCTGTGAGAATCTTGCTGAGGAGCAAGAATTCAACAAGAGTTAAAAAGCATCAGATGTCTTTAAGAAATGAAGAATATTCAATTATCGTAATCAGTGACAGTGGAAATTTTGGAAGAGGTATTAAGCCTGTGGTCTAAACCTTCTTTTTTATTCTGTTTTAGCAGTTGTGCTTCTATATTGGGAAAGGGAGGGATGGAATAGCCTGTTGTGCCTGGGTTTGCTGCAGGGTTCTCACACTCCTCTCTGGAAACTTGGTTGAGAACCAGTGTATGAGATGTGCCATAGGTTTCTGGTTGGACCCTGGTCAACCATCCTGAAATCTGGTCTGAGTTACTAAACTGTGGCTATCGTGAAGTGAACTGCTGCTTCACAACTCCTTACATTTTCTTTGCCCCTGCTTATGTAGGTTGTTCTTACCTATTCTTTTGCAGAGCTGAATCTGAGCACTCTGGTTTTGATCTACTTTGACAACACTAATTGAATTTATTTTAAATACTGTTATGAAATTGCAGTTAACTATATCCGAAGAATGAATGTTATCTCTTTAGAGAGATCCCTTTTTTTCAGAGAGACTTAAAAGCAGAAGTGGGATTTTCCTTGTTTGGCCTCCAAGACGATGGTTGTGGAATAGAGAAGGGAGATGAACAGTGGAACTGTAAGGTAGTTGGCCTGTTTGTTTTTTATAGCCAAGGCAGAATCAATGAAATCTTTTGAAGGAAGGAAAAAGGAAAGTGCCTTTTACCACTAACATGATTTCTTTCAACAAAGAAAGATGGAGCAATGTCCTCTGAGATTTCACTGAAAATTGGGTGCTGTAGTCTTGAAAACAATGCTGGTTTTAAGTGCTCCTTAGCGGTTCAGTCGATGGCATAAAGAGTGGATGATATACACAATAATTTAGCTGCATATGGAATCGAGGGAGAGCTGGCTGTTTTCTGTATGGAGTTCAGAGCAGTTGTTGTTCAGGAGCAGATAGCCACACAGATGCCTGTTCAGCTCCTAGCACTGGCAGTTACTCTGAGCTGGATGCTTTGTTTTTATGGCTGTTTGGCCTCTTAAGAAAGCAGTGCCACTGTGTTTTTCCTCCTCGGCTTTCTGGTGGGGCTCTGTCTGCATAGTAGCAGAGCAAGAGAGCTGTAAATCACTGACCCACCTTGTCACTGGATGGTCTCTGTGGGCCTGTGGTTGTCCTCTCTGCCTTCTGAACAAAGGGTGCAGATATCTGTTTTACCTTATCAGCAGGGTGGCTGGGGCCCATGGGCTCTTTTAAAACCGGGGTTGCTTGGATTTGGTGGCGAACTTGAGAACAGAGCTTGGCTCTTAACGTGCCTGTGATTTATCTACTCGACCATGTTACTTACGCTCTACAAATTGCTTTAAGTCTGTGAGTCTGCCTGTGTATGTTGTGTCATGCTATCTTTGCCACCTTTGCAGTGTGTACAGAGTTGTGAAGACCTGAACAAAAATTCTAGTTTAGTGGTTCACTGATAAAAACACTGGGTGAGATCAAGCAGCACAGACCATTTTTCAGGTTGCTCAGAGCTCTGCTTTCTGCATTTTGCTGAACTGACTCCTTCAGGTGTCTTGATATCACGGTTCCACTGCCTGTGAAATGACAATGTTTTATCTATGTACCAATCTGGATTTGTTTGAGGATTGATTAGAAATGTATTTGCAGTGTAATATAAAACAAAGCTGCAGCCACAGCCTCAACAGGGACAGCTGGTACAATGGACAGTTGAGGTGGTCCTATGTATGGAGAAACTCTTTTCAGGACTTCTGCTAGTGGAGTAGAAGTTTTCCACCACATTTTATATGTATGTATGAGAAAAAAAGTAAAAAACTTCAGGTCAAAATGATTTGACAGCTCGTTAGCAAGAAAACACTTTCTTCTGCCTCTTGAAAATAATAATTTTATATATGTATGCAAATACACACACAAAAAAATATTTAACCTTCTTGTGGTTGGAGGATAGAAGGTTGAAACTGTCAGACAAATAGCCACCATCCAGCAGAAATGCTTGTGAATGTTTTAGTGAAAGCCAGCTTTGATTTGACAGTTATGAGGCTTTGAAAATAGCGCCGTGTTTATACAGCACAGTAAATACTTTGAAGTGCGTTAGGCTGTGCTGTACATGCGTGGCTAACTAGAGGAATATTAAATGCCTACATCTTGTGTTGAGTGAGGGAGGATCCTGCAGCAATTGGAATTGCAAGCTCCTCGTACTTTTATAAGATCGTGTCAAAGCAGTAGATTTGATAATAGACCTGATTATACAATTGCTTAATTTCTTGTCAAAATAACAGTTTTACATGCAGTGTTCTGAGATCTTTGGGGTGACCTCATGTTATTTATCAAATGTCAGTTTTTCATCCCAGCAGCTTTGATATAATCATGTAGCATCATGGAGTGCTGTGTACATGCAATTTTTGCTTGCTGGAGCTCTTTGAAGTGCCTTACTCCTTAGAAGAGTCATTGCTGTGTGGAAGATTCTGCATTTAACGACCGGGAAGCCAGTATGGAATCACTGCACTGTGAGACTGAGAGTCCTGCTACCTCTCATGTGCCTGATGTGGGTCTAAAATCAAAGTAGTGAGAGGTTCAGTGCACCAGGGACAAGCACACCCTGGCACACGTTTTACCCATCAGTAAGCTGCAGGGGATGTGGTAACTCCTCAGCTCTGCTCCCGTGGGAATGCCAGGTTTGTGGTGTTGAGCTCCCCAGGTGCCTGGGAACAGCAGGAGGGCTCATGTAAAGGAGCAGAGCAGAGGGATGGCTGGTGGTGACAGTCCTGAACGAAAACTGGTCTGGCAGGCACTGCTGGAAGGTAGTGATGCTCAGGAGAGCCTTGGAAAAGTGCTCATTTGGGAGGAGAGAGACCAGAGAGCTGTAAAGGTGAAGGTTAACATGAAGGAAAGTGTGTGGCTCGCCCCCAGCAATTCCGACTGGTGTCGTGTGTCATGTCCCCTTGCAGCAGAGTGGGGAATTACTGCTCACTGTAGCACTGGGTTTTTCTCAGAGGAGCTCTGTCCTGTGCTGACCCATCCCAGCCCCACTTAGCTTATGAAAACTGACAAGATTGCAGCCCAAGGAGTTACGCCTGAGGATTGCTTCTTATCTTTCATTCTGGAAGCCTGTTGAAGGGATGCTGAAAGGGAAGGAAAAAGCACTTGGGTTTTTTTCCATGCTGAACTGATCGGTGACTTGTTTCTCCCAAGCCTTTTGTTTAAGCAGTGTGGTGTAGAAGAACAAACTACTGTCTCCTTGGTCCTGTCTCCCCATCCAGTATTTCAGCATTATTTTCCCCCAGCCCCTTTCAACAGATTAGTTTCTAGAGAATGGGCTGCTGGCAAGCTCGACACAGGTGTCTTTTACCTGTGGTTGTTCATGCTGATGTCCCTATTTAAATTTTTGAAAAAATAAACCTAGAGAAGTAAGGGGAAAGACATTGCCTGTGGCTTCTCCTAACTCCTGAAAAGTAAATGAAGTTTTGACAGAAGCCAAAGCTAAGAAAGCAGGCCATGGAAAACTCTCATTACCCACTGGACTCCTGCATGCAATGCTGACTGATGCTAAGGCTATTAACTGCTAGCATGATATGGGAAGCTGCAGAAGCCTGTCATATCGTAGGGAAATACTGTTAAAATGTTTCTTGAAAAATCCCTTATTGCTTGAGCCTTTGATCTCTATCGGTGTTAACAATAGTTGGAACTCTATGGCAGCCTGGCTGCTGCTCAGGTAAGTGACACTCCACGTAGGGAGCTCCAAATTGCACTTGTAAAGTACATAGACTTGTAAAGTACAGGCTCCCAGCCCTGCTAACAGAGGTGGAGCTGAAGCGATGTTGGCAGCTGCCCTGGAGTGCGCCAGGGCTGAGCTGAGGTCAGCGCGATGTCGTGACAGGGAGCGCGATGGTGTCCCCAGCGCCCCCGCAGCGGGCCCGGTTGACCCCTACACCTGCCAGTGCCACTGCTGCTGGCGAGGCTGAGATGGCAGCAGCACCGAGGGGAAGTGTTCAGAGTGTTCCTGTACAGAAGCACAAAGCTGTAGCTTAGGCTCTGAGGGTTTTTTTAAAGAATTTTTCTTTTGGCTTTTTCCCCAGACTGATTTCTGGAACTGTGTCAGAATCTGCCAGGAGCTTCTTCCAGTCCCAAGTGAACCGAGTAGTTCAAGTGTTTTTTTACATAATAGCAGATGGAAAATTGAAAAGCTCTCAGTGTTTGTCTGTGTACACCTTGAATTTGATCACCAGTGTCCATAAGTGTCTGTCTCCTCCACTGCTTTGGGGAAGGAGTTGTACAGAGACAGAAGCTGTCTGGGACAGCCATGCATCCCCACTGGATTAATAATGCACTGAAGTGTTGTTAAATACATTGACAAGAAAGTTTAATGGACATATAGTTGTCTGTTTGACAAGAAGTGTTAGTGTTATTCACAACTCTTAAAAGTTATGTTTGTGAGAGCAGCAGGCAACGTGTCTGTTGCAAAAGGCTATTCTAGAATGATTTTCTAAAGTACCTAGAAAGACTGATTACTTATACAGCCTTTATATCATGGCTACTGTTTGTTATCCATGTACTTGTCAGAAGGAAGAGAATAGTTGCTAGAGATACCATTTTCTCAGAAAAGAGGATAGTGACATGAGAAACTCATAAAACACTTAATTCTCTGAGCTTGGGTTTGTATTGTGCTTTGTCAGTGATTGTCTGCACTGCACATTTTAAGGATGTAGAGCAAAAGGTTGGGTTTTCTGTGGCCTTTGTTGTTTTGAATGGACTTCAGGAGAGATTTGTTCTTTGGGAAAGGTCCACGTGTGTGGTGATAGGGGCTGGGGGGAAGTAGGGGAGGAAGGCTGTCTGTACTGTCTAATTTGAGAGATGTGAATGGGCAGGTACAGGTAGGCTCAGCAGAGCTGCATATTGTGATCACCCTGTACTACATTTGCATGGGCCTGGTTAAATATTCTTATAGTTTCTGTGAGGCTTATCCTGTGGTCCTAAATTCCTACATTAAATGAAGCAACTCAAGGGAACTTCTTTCCATGTAATGGCATAGAATCTTGCATGCCCTTTCCCTGTCGGTCTGCTGGTCTTCGAGGTGCTAATTTTAGGTGAGTGTGTCTTTGCTCAGCCCCTTTCTGTGTGCTTCAGGGCTGAAGGTAGCTGTGGGCAATAACCTAGGCATTTAGACTTTAACAGAGAGGTGCTTACACACCACACGCGCAGGAGAAGGTATTTTCCCTGTGGAGGTTGCAATGCTGCCTGGTGGAGATTGTGTAGTCCCCACATTCATGTCGCCTAAACTTATTTTGCTACAAGTTCTTGGTTATTCTGTTTATTGAGAGTAATTTCTGGTATAAAACTCTGAGCAGAGAGATAGTGCTGTGCAGACTTTGGAATAGCAGTGATTTCTCTGATGTGGTAAGATGGAATTCTCTGGGAGACTGTGAGAACTTAGTGTATCATTTTTTATTGTTATGACATAAACATAGGAAAATCCATACTGTTTCAGGATAAGTTAGGATCATCTAGAAACTGATGACTGGCTGCAAGTTGCTATCTAATCACCTTAGATGAACAAATGATCTCTACCTACCCTTAGGTACCCAAGTTACCTGTCCGACAGTACCTGAGGTATTTTCTGCCCTTGTTTAAGAAAAAGGGCAGAGGGACCTGGCAGAAGGTGGGCACAAATGTATTTCAATAAGCTAACTCTATCTATGCCTTTGCCATCAAAGTCCTGCCTCCTTTCTACCAGTGCCGGTTTCATCCCACCTGGTGGGAAAAGTTGTCTCCTGAATATTATCAATATCTTACCCGGAGTTCATTTTCAGCTGTATTACAAGTGCTGGAAGGGATAGAGTTGGATAGGCTTAAGCTGGTTGAAGTTGCTTTCCTGCGTCCAGTACAGAGCTGGTGTGCAGAAGGTAAGGTTGCATTTTTGACAGACTATTTGAATGCTGATGGATTGGATCCTAGTAGTGTGACAGGCATATGCTTTATCCATTCTTGGGAAAGGATGAGGAGCACAGCTTTTGCTAGGAGGCAGAGGCAGATTTAAAGGTGTATTTATTAGCCCTTGGTAGGCAGCCCTATATAGAAATTTGGACTGCTTCAAGGGATTGAAGTGTCTTGTGTCCCTATATCCTCAAGTGTCGTAGGGAGATATATGGGGTGTAGAATATTCATGTCATTTTATCTGTTTGCTTTTACATGATCTTAAGGAAGTCTGACAGCTCAATAAAAGCTTTGAATAACACTTCCTGTGTCCTCCTTGTTTCCCAGTCGCTCTCCTTATCAACGAGGTGTGTAATCAAGTACCTTATTAAACAGCAGCTTATTAAAAAGTAATGTGCAGCTCAGCTGCAAGTGTGTAAAACAAGCAAATGCTCAACAAAACTGTTAAGTGCAGCACGTGATGTAAACCAGTGGCAGCTCTTGGGTGTAGTGGAGTCACCTTTTGCCAGTGCAGCTCTTCTCCCTCTCATGTGGTTGAATGAGGGTCGGAGAAATTGGAGGCGCCCTTCCCAGTAAAAATGTGCTGAAGGAGCGCGTTGGCTGATTCACTGCCGTGCCCCACCTCTCAGGTCACACAGGGAATCCACTGCTCGATGCACTTGCAGAAGTTTGCTTCCTGGTGGCTGTCAGGATCACTGGTTGCTCAAATACCTCCTGCTGCTGCTCTTCTTGGTTCCTCCTAAAGCTTCTGTTCTTCCCTGAGCAATCTCTTACTCTATTCTCTCCTTCCTTACCCACTCCACTGTCACAGATACAGTTCAGGGTGCAGGCTCAGCTTGCATTCAGAGTTATTTGTTTTCTGCAGCAGCAGGTCTCCAGCCTTTTTTCTTTTTCCATGCTGATTTTGAGCTCTCACCACCCCCAGTCCAGCACAGACTGACAGTCTCAGAAAGGCCATGGGGAAAATAGCAGTGTGCTCTTTTCTTGTGTGCAGAGAAAGGTTTCTTGCCTTTAATGCTTCATGTCACAGTCAGGCCACAAGTCTGATACTTTTATCTACTTGGTGTGTCTTTATTTCATCTCTCCACATTCTTCTCCTCAAAGAGGGAGAAAAGACTGAAGTGAATCAGTGATAACTGCAGCTGTTCCTGCTGGAATAGCCATAATGCTGTACACCTCCAAGTACTTGACCACTTGTCACTATCGAGCTTCTTCAGCTTAAGGCCATTAAGTAGGAATAAGTTAGTTTGAATTTTTTTAAACCTAGTATTTGCAGTACAGTAATATGGTGGCTGGTTTGTGGAAGTACAGGGCTGGTCAAAATATTTAACTGAAAGGTAAACTAAGACGTACGTTTGCATCTTGTTAGTTACTCTGTGGTAGCTGCTTTGTGTGCATGCTCTCAGCCTTTTGCTCTTAAATTCACTGTGAAGCAAACTGCCTTGTGCTGACAGGGCTAAGACTGTGCAGGTGAGCAGCAGAGCTGGGACACTAGGGAATGGAATTACAGTGCAGTAACCGGGTAGCCTAAAACATGGATGATGTCCCTCTTGCAGTCCTGAGCTGTGGTGTTCAAGGCTGCCCTTTCCTGCCAAGCTGGGATTGACTATTTCAAGGAATGGAGCTCTGAGCAGTGTTTCTGATAGATTCTCTCCATCCTGATGTAGGCTGGTGTTCACATGCTTTCCTCTTCAAGGGAAAAAGTGTTTTCTGTGCCTGCTTTGGTAGAGGTGTGTCAGTATTGGCACTGGCATGGCTTAGCCTGTATTGTTTCATTGGGTGGGGTGGGGGAAAGGGGAGAGGAGATATAACTGGGTAATTGGATCCAGGGATGATTGTGCTGCTGTGCTGAGTTTTACTGGATGAAGCAGCTTGTTGCGATAGGTGTTTGTTTCAGCTTCTGTCTGCAGGTGTGACTTGGCTAGATAAGGATGGTCTATCACGTTGATGATTTCATTGTTTGATTTGGCTGGACTGGGTGGAGAATGTAGCTGCATTGTTTGGGACTGGCTTTGTAGTTCGGTTTTGCGAAGTGGATTACATGGCAGCACATTGCTACATTATTAAGGTGAAGCTGTAGTAGATAATAGTTGGAGAATGTTGGAGGGAAGAGAATATGCACAGGCTTTCACAATGCATAACTAATTGAGGCTCCAGCTCCTGTGTTTCTGCTGGGAGATCTGATCAGCAGAATGCATTGGGATTACACAGAAAAATTTTGGTAGTGATTTCAGTTTGCAGTTGTACTTTAACTGCAAGGCTGTCCATGCTGTGTAAATAGCTGAGAGTGCTCTAAGATACCATGCTGGCCCTGACAGTGTGAGTGTTGCCTGAATTCATACTGTTCTTGCAGCCTCTACAGTTTTCACAGTGGGTGAGGGAGAAGCTGGCAGGTCACTGCTCTTTTTTTTTACTAACCTCAAATTTACCAGTAAGCCACTCTTCAGAGCCTACATTTCCTTGTATTGCTGAGCTTTCAGGCACTTAAACTTGCTTTGGATTCCCTTCCTCCTGTAGGGTATGCAATGATATGAAGTAGAAGCTGCCAGAGCAGTATGGTGTTTCCTCCTTCTACAACCTGCCTGGTTTTCCCCTAGATGTGATCGCCTGGCTTTACCTGATACTTGATGTTTCTGTTTATGCATTGTCTGGCTGTGGAGGAGGCTGCGTATATGAAGCACAAGGGTTTGGCAGGAGTTGCTGGGCACATTGTAAGGGGAAGGTGAGCCTTTGAAGAGAGATGGGTGCAGAGAAGGGAAGGTGACACGTCCAAGCTTTGTGCCAGCTTCTCTAAGCACAGATGAGCTCATGGGAAGCCAGCTGGCTAAACATGGGAGTGCTAAAGCAGATCTGCCCTATTTCCCCTCCATGGGCAGCATGGATCTTCTGAGTTTTCCAGTCTGATGGTGGTTTCTTGCGTGCTGATAAATCTTTCCAGGCTGAGCAGAGGCATCCCCTTGTTGGTGGTTCAGAGCAACTTCTGATTTCTCTGCTTCTGTGGTTGAATGCATGGAAGGGGTGCACAGCTTGGCTGTGAGTTCTTGTTGGTGAAACTTTTCCTCTCCTTTTTCCAGGTGACTGTTTTTTGTGAGACAAGTGGTTTGCAACTCATGGCCTCCACGATGAGTACTGCAGTGTCGTGACACCAGGGGTCTTGGTAAGCTACTTGTTGGAAAAACAAGGATCTATAATATCTCCACGAATGCAGATCCATCTCTTTTGTCTCTGCAGTTGAAGTTTGAATTAATTTAAAGCCATCCAAATTGCAGGCTGCAAGCAAGTGGGGTGGGGATACATTTTCACCTGTTCTCACCTCCTCTTCTGAGCTGGTAGTGGTAGTGATGTGGTTACATGATCAACCAGGTCAGGGGGCAAATCCAGCTGAATAGGAATTTCTATTGTTTCCCTTGGGTTAGTTCCCATTTAGATCTTTCCCTGATGTGGTCGGGAGAGGCGGTGAGAATGAGTAGCCAGCTGAACCAACCCTTTTCTCTGCAACCTTTGCCTGCCAAACCTTAAAGCCATCCTGAAAATACAGTCTTGGATGTAGCTTTCCAAAACGTCTTGAAAAGTGGTTTGACCATTCACTGGCACTGACCCTACCTCTAATTTTAAAGCAATGCTATAGGCTTTGCTATGGCAGGCAGACTCCAGCTGCAAAAATACATTTCCCTAGAGCTTTTCCATTATTGAACCCTAGATTCCCAGGAATATATATGTTGGAAGCGCATTGAGAAAAATCATGAGACATTCCATTTCACATTATAAAAGGTGGTACATTCCCCGTGTGCAGAAGTAAGAAGCTGAGGAAGTTGAGTTGCTGTTGTTCCTCCAATGAATATATTGATGTATCCTTTATAGCTCTCTCTGGTAAGAATAAATTTAAACTGAAATTGGAAAACACAGTTCCCTTGCACAGCACATCAGTTCTAATATATGGAAGATGCGTGTATATAGAATAATAAAAAAGTAAGGTTAAAAAATTGGAGGATTCTCCTTCCACTCCTGGGTGAAGTACTTGAAAGTTTGGTCAGGAATACCATGTAGCCAGTGTGAATGTGATTATTCTCTTCATTGCACTGTGCAAGACTGGGACTCTTGAGACAATTCTCATCTTGTAATAAAAGGTAACATAATGTATAAATATCCAAATGGAAAAGCAGAGGATGAAACATCCAGAATACTTAAGTTCATCATGCAGGCATCTATGTCCTGCTGTAAGCATCAAGCTCTGCTCGCTTTTATGCTATTACTCATTTTCTCTTTTTTATTTTTAACCTGAAATTCACTGTATTTTGAGTCACACCTCCTTAAGTGAGGATGCTGAAGTTTCACAGAATTCCACTGACTTTTACAGATGTATCAATCCCTTAGGAAAGCAGACTTGAGTGCTGTTGATAATGTTACAGTCTTGTTTAACAAAACAGACGTAGGAGCCAAATTTGCATGCAAAGATGATACAATTTAGCTATGTGTGAAGAGGTTCTCTCTCCTCTTTAATGTATCTGCATAGAACCGGCTGTAATTGCAACATGATAGTAGGAACAGTAGTGATAGGGTAACTCCAACATCGTTCCCAAAATCGGTGGGGTAACCAGCTAATAGCCCCAGAGAGGCGTGTGGGTCCTCTGGAGTGTGTGGCTCAGACTAGAGTTCATCTGATTATGCCTGATAAGAGGCCTTTAAAATGAGACATTTGCTGCAGAAACATTCCCCACATTAATAGGTTTGTGCAGCACAGTGGAGGTGAGAATAGGGAGTAGGATGACTTCTCTGGCTCATGAAGGCGACATGTGGTAGAGAGGAGAATTTTTGGAGGTGATGAGGAACTTCATACAACTACTGCAATGTGGACCACAATCATTAAATTAGAGGATCCCAAAGACACTAAAATGTGTAATACCACAACCTCACAACTGTATAAATTTGGGGAACTGGAAGACCATGGTGCTCAATACTACAAGCTGCTGATAAGCCAATTTTTTGTTTTGAAATGCAGTTTGAACAGTAGTTTCTTCATAAAATTCAAGACACTCCCATCCTAGTAGGATTTATTTTGTTTCATTTGGTATATCTAAGAAGAAACTACTTCTTTGGTGCTGAGAAGGAATATCAGGAATATTTACATTTGAATAATATTTAACTAGCAATGCTTAATACATTAACAATAAATCTTGGTTAGATTCTAAATTAAGTGGATTTGCATCTGAGTAGGTGAGATGAACAGGAGAGATTTTGTTGAAACGTAAACAAGACAGAAATTTGTTCCAGAATAATTTAGCCCAAAGCACGTAAACAGTAATGTTCAATAGTTTCCACCTCCAGAAACAGCATTATGTGCCTTATTGCCTGCGTCATGCATATTGTTTCTTAGAAAGAAGCTGAAAAAGCAGCTGCTTTTTTTGTGTCCTTTTTTTTTTTTAAAGCCTCAATAATCTGTAGAGTGTTGCTGAGCAAATTTAGATGGGTACTACTCCAGCGTTTTTTTGGCTTTTCTAATAGATGTGATGAGTGACTAACCCCTTGTGTTTTCAGAGTAATCACACAAAGCAGTAGCTTACAGGTGGTCAGGAAGGCGTTTTATTTTATTTTATTTTTCTCCCTTTGTGTAACCCTTAGCGCACATCATTGAATGTATGTCTGGGTATATTGGACCGAAGAGACAAAAGATTTAAGCAGAGTTTATGTTCTTAAGAAATATCAGATTACGACCATTCACTGGGGAATTTTGGATAGCTAAATCATGTTGGGGATTTGTACTTTTGGCTTCCTAGTGACTTGCTGTGAGGTGTCTTTAAGTTGAGCACAGATGCAGAATCAAAGTGTTCAGATACAAGGTACCTCCTTGTTTTGTTGACTCCAGGATGATTTGCTGTGGACAATGGGAAGATGGCCTCACTGCCTCTAAACTGAATGGCCAGCCAGGGCTACCTCTGGTCTGAAACTCACAACTGTCTGAAAGCTCTTCCTTTGTGTCTTCTTGGGAATGGGGGAAGAATTGCCATGCATTGCTTCACACCAGACACATCTGCTTGGGAAGTTCCTCATTGGTTTTCTGTTCTCTCCTTGTGCGGTGGTTTGCAGTGTGCCCTGGAGATGCGAGACTTCCCCTGGGCAGCAGGAGGCACGCATCTAGAGAATGCTGGAGCTGCAGGAGGGAAGTGCCCAGTGCAAAAGCAGCGAGGAGCAAAGAGAAAAAAGGCAAGCAGGCAGCCAGCACTGAGAGAAGCGGGTGGCAGAAAGCGCTTCGACGCTGCCTCTGGCGGCACGCTCCCCAGAGGAACTTGACGAGAGCCCATCTGCGTGTGTGTGAGACTGTGAGTTCAGGATTTCTGTCAATGCATTCCAGTAACCCCAAAGTGAGGAACTCCCCGTCAGGCAACACACAGAGGTAAGGAGAAGAGCCTGCAGTCAGCTGCTGTGGGTTGGTGCACATTGCCATCCCCGCTCCGCTGCTGGAATAGCCCAAGAACTGGGGCAATGTGGCTTCCTGGTCCCTCTGTGCTCCTATCAGATCTGCTGAGTACCTGAGCAGTGGCTGCACAGTGCTGGTGGTCTCCATGTTTGCAAGGCTCAGGATGAGCTGAAAGCTGTAAATCCATGAGGTGTGGATTCTCTGTTCTGGTGCTCTCCTCCCTTCCACCAGGTGCCTGGATAGGCTGTAGGAGAGTAAACCTGCTGTTTCTATCTTGGTTTTTTTTTCTTTCCTCCTCTTCTAATTATCTATTTCCTGAGGGGTAGTTGGGCAGCAGAGGGTCTCTCTGTCTGTACTTTCACACAAAGTATTTTCTCCGTATTATTGGCTTGAGCAGCCTGGAGAACTGATCAGCTGAGCACTGAGATCCTCTGCATCAGTCACCTGCCAGTGCAGCAGGTCAGCATTTCTTCTCCACTAATTTGGAAAGGGAAAAATATGAAAGCAAAGCAGTGTCCAGGGACTTATGATGGTTTTGACTGACAGCATTCTTGAGTTTGATTATTTACTCCTAGAGGTCATCTGGAGCTTAACAGTATTTCAGAGGGAATGCTTCTGGGTCAGATGTCTGTCCAAAGGAAGGAACAGCTTGTGTGAGTCCCCCAGTGAGGATGCTAGCAAGCACTGCCTGTTGGAAGTGATAGTGATGATGGGAAAACACAATGCAGAAGACCCAATAGCAATGGAGTAAGTGGAGGGTGAGGAGGGAAGGGGTGCCTAATATCTGTAGAACCCAGAGGAGGAAAATATTTTTAGGATGCAATTTGCTGAATGGAAGAGGAGTGAAAGACTCTGAGTCTCCTCTGGCAAATTCATCTGCCCCATTTTGCAGGAGTGTGCTTGGAGATGGCATCCTTCTCTTTCCTTCTTCAGGGGCAGGTTGTAGCTGGTTTAATTGTTTTCACGGTCAGAGGTTTGTGTTTCTCTGGCAGCTCGCCCCAATGTATGACGAATGCTGCAGTAATGCTGGGTTTTCCTTGTGCTCCCTGCAGAACTGGATAGGGAGGTGCGAGGGAGGGGGTGTGGGGGGTCTGCTCTGATCAGAGCTGCAGCGTAGTTGGGGTCCAAGAGAATGGCGAGGGGAACTTTATTGTGCCTTGTTTGTTTACTCTGAGCTGGTCTTGGTGTGAGGTGCTTCTCTGTGCACATAGAAACCGTTGTCTTTATTGACAGAAGCACCAGAGGTGGGTCCTCATGTGACAGCAGTTTCTGGGATCTGGCAGGTCTGTGGTTTGCCCTGGTGCCTTCTTGAGCAATGAGATCCCATCTTGGATAATAACCCTTTCAGGGCATGTTCAAAAAACCACCTGCATGACTCTAAGCTTGCAGGCATTTTTTATTTGTCAGCAATTGTCTTAGCTTGTAAAGGTGACAGTGGTTGTTTCTGCTTCACTCTAATCTGTTCCTACAGGGCTGAATGAATCAATGGTGTGATTTGTCATTTTTTCCTTTTCTTTCTTTT
>VYZR01132360.1:0-13474 GCA_013400675.1 Oxylabes madagascariensis
TCCTGAAATTACCCCATATGTTCACAATTAAAGACATTCACTATCTTAATTAATCTGGTCACTGCTGAACGATTTGATTTTTCCTTGCCGCTCTCACAGAGTACAGGAAATAAACTCAGACACAGCCCTTGGGGTGGATAAGCAAGGAGGAGAAGAGGCCACCACTGTAGCCAATACCACTGGCTGCACATCCTGCCCTCCAGCCACAGTTGCTATCAACACTCTGTGTCTCACCAGTCTCCAGTTTAAATGCTGAGGGATTTTTGGGGGAGATGAGAAAGCGGCCAGGGGATCTGAGAGAGAAGGCTGCAGAAGCACAGCACAAATTCTATGCCTTTGTCACTCTTGGAAGGTTACTTAGAGGGAAAGGACAAAGTAAAAATTTTGTAAAGTTTAAAAAGATTTTAAAATGATTTTCCATGTCTTTTACGATTGTGAAGTAACTTAGGGTGTTACAGTGTGAGTCCCCTCTGAAAGGCCATCAATCATAACAACTTGACTGTGTTACATTAAATTAGGAACTATAGGTCAAAGAGAAAGTTGATAATAATCTTGATGGATTTAGGAAATAAATAGCTATGTCTGCACCGGGACAAGTAATATTTACATAGACGAGTGAAGTGTGTATTTCAGGATGAAGTAGTTTTCAGGAGCTGTACACAGAACTAATTTTCCAATAAGTAGAGAAATATATCAAAAACTATTAACTGCTGTTATATTCATCTCATATATCTATAAGATCTTGAGTTACTTCATAACATAAGGTCACATTTGTCATTTTGGTTTCTAAGCAGAAGAAAAATTACTCTGGAATGGAAAACGTGATTGTTTAGATTCCATAAAATCTGGGTTACTTATGTAGGTTCATCATAAAATTCCACATTAAGAAAGATAGCTATATATAGTCCTGGAGGGATAATTCTTATGGGCTTTGTTTCTTCTCTGACTTGTGAAATTAATCAGAAAACCAAGTGGGATTTGAAAAGCACAAGCTGATCTCTCTATTTCTTCCCAAAGACCTTTTTACTTTATCCTACGAGACTTGATATTGATGGATTTGTGTGGGGAAAGGAAGGGGACTGATAAAAATCTACAGTTCTCCTGCCTCTACTTTGATGTGTTAGAGAAGAATTGGTCAGTCATTCCTCAGCCTGTAGCTGTAATCCCCTCAGTCAGTTTTGTTTGCTATTAGGAAGCACACAGAGAACTTGCCATCTTGAAGTAGCATGGCAAACCAGAATTTTGAGGAAGAGATAATTTGAGGGACAGTAGTCAGATTTTGAAATTAGGTGAGGTCTTCTAATTTCACATTCTTATCAAGAGCAGCTGCACATGCTTTGTTGCATTAGAAATTCCTATCCAGGAGGTAGAGCATGACTGGATGAGGTCTGGAGTCCTAGATCAGTTTTCCACTGAGCACCTGAAGAAAGAAGCCCAAGGCAAGATCTGCTGCCTATGATGCTAAGCAAGCTGGTGGCTCTGCTCTGCACATGCAGCCTCTCTGTGCTTAGTTACACAACTGAGCAAACAAAGCAAGCTGTATGCTGGTAGGAAAGCTAACAAGACTGAGGACCCAGAATCGGGGAATTGGTATGCACAGCACTGCCAGCATGTCCAGGACACCAGGATGCACATTCTTGCATGGGAGCCCAGTGAACTTACAAGACCTTCCAGATGCTGGGTCTTGGAGCACTGTCTTGGCCCAGAAACAATGCAAATACGCAAGGGAAGATCCGAGTAATGAAAACAAACAAACTAACTAACTAAAACCCAATAAAATGAATAGTTGCTTCACCTCTTCCTTCCCCACACCAGGTTACAAGAGAAAATGTGCAACTCTACCTGGCATTTTGAAATTTTTCTGGTTCTTCCTCTCAGTGAGAGAGATTCCAGAGCAGTTTTCCTGGCATGGGTTCACTGCTTACCCCCTGCTTGACCTCCTCTGGAATTGTTTTGGGATGATCCATTTTCTTTAAGTCAGCGCAGGGAGCAGATACCACAAACTGGACTTTTCTCTTTCCTGTGCTCTGTTTTCCAGAGGTGATGTCACCCTCTCAGTAATGCTCTCCTTCCTCAGTAGACACCACAAAGACCACAATTCCCATGAAGAGCTTACTTCTCCTAGCCCAGCAGCACCTGGGGAATGCACTGTGCCTCTCACACTCATTAGACCATGAAGTGAATGCAGTCACTGTGTTTTATTTTGCACTGTGCTGCCAAAATTTTGAGCATTTTAAACTCAAATGGAGGGTGAATGATTTGCTAGTAGAGTTCCTGGCTCTCTGGATAATGATTGTACCTGTTTATATTACCAGTAACATAAGACTTTGGATTCTAAAGGCAAAATACATGGACACATGCCAACAAACTGTAGCCTGAGAGAGTGCTGTCAAATCCCATTTTTTGATGGAAGTCTGTGTATCTGCTACCCACATTTTCCATTACAATGCAAAGGCTGGGAATTGAAATCTTTACCTTATCAGAAACAAGGATTTTGCAGAAGGGTCTGCAATGACATGTTTCCACATGCATTTCTGTCCATGCAGGAGGAGGAGGCTACTTCTGTCCTCCTCCACAGTCAGCCCTGGGCTCTGCACAGAGACAGGGAATCCATGAATTTTGTGTATCTATGTCCTCACATGCTAAAATGTGGTTTTAAAACATTCTTTAAACTAAGTATGCAGCATAGCTATTTCCCTAGATAAAAGATTTTGGAGCAAGGTTACTGACTGATATTTAATGGAGTATATGACTATTATAAATTCCTATGTTAACACTTGGACAGCTCTGAAACACAAACTTTCAAATCAGTAGCACTCTTCTCAGTTGGAATGACAGAAGTATGTAGGCCAGAGGTACTATGTTTGTAATGTTCATTTGTTTTTACAGGTGCAAAGGGCCAGGTCTTGAAGGCTGTCCAAATGGGTGAGTATTTCATCTGCTACAATTAATGGCAGAGCGGGAAAGAATATGTGTGTGTGTTTACATTTCCACACTGGACACTGCAAGGCTGGGACTAAAGTCTTCAGCTGTTTACAAGGAAGTGACAGATTGGAACAGGTTTAGAGCTATAAAAATGATTTAAAGAACTGAGAAATATTGCTACTGGCACAAGACTTCAAAATCTTGTTCTGCCTACAATTTTTGTCAAGGTGAGACCAGGAATCTGTTACTGCAGAATAAAAGGAGGGGATGGAAAAAGAAAGGATTAAGGGCAGAGAGAGAGATGTTTAGGACTGATAAGAGTTACCTGTGTTACAGGACACTCAGAGATGCAGAGGATCTTTTCCAGCCCTGTTATCTGTACATCTCCAAATACTGTGTGCCCAGATTGGTGCTCATTTGTCACACTGAGACTAGATCTTATATCACACTGTTTGGCTTCATGATGTGCTCGAGGTCATGCAACAAGCAAACAGTCTTCTCTGATTGAGAGAGAAGGATTTAGTTTCTGGCCACAAAGTCATGCTATGGCAAGATAAATTCAGCCCAGAAGTACTGTTAATAAGTGACTGCATTTAATAGCAATCCCTGGGGCAACTTAGAAAAATGCTGGGAAGAATCTCTAAGGACAGACCGAAAAACAACCTTGGAAAACAGGTTTTTCTTTTCAACTTAAATTTGCTATTACCCAGACTCTAATAAGGAGGCAGCAATCTGTGTGTACAGTGGGGATGGTACACAATATCTGGCATCAGACATTTGTACTTGTAAGGAAGACAGATGATCTGGCGTTCACTGAGACCCTTACAGCATCCTACCCCCACACCAATAATGGGGGGATGTCAGCTGCATTGCTGGTATCACAAATGCCTTTCTGAGAGGCCTTCTCTCCACATGCTTCGTGTCTCTAATCACACAAGGGCTGCTCACATCTGGCACACAACAGGTATCACAGATTTGATGCTCACGTGCTTGGTGGGTTTGTCAGAGGGAGGAAAAATCCCCTCACTTAAGCTATGAGGATCACTTCCAATTGTGAGTTTGAGGGAAGAACAAAGACTTGTGGTTTAAGATGGAAATTAAGCACCACTTTGAACAGATTACTGGATGAGGAACTTAAAAATACAGGTGCCCAAGAAATCTGAAATCTCAAATAGGCTTATGTGGGTGTCTAGAGTGTGTTGGATCAAAACATAAGGCTTCCTGCAACCTCTGTAGGTCTTCTTTAAAATCTAACACCTAAGAATTTTTTCCTTTTTCTGCATCCCCTCATGTGCTGCAGCTCCAAGATCCCCTCTATCGCAGCCGGTGTTGTTGGAGGCCTCCTGTGTCTGGTGGTGGTGGGCCTGGGCATCGGCCTGTACCTGCGCAGACGCCACATTGTCCGCAAGCGCACCCTGCGCCGGCTGCTGCAGGAGAGGGAGGTGAGCACTGCCAACACCCCTGCTCCATCTGGGGCAGTGGGTGCCCTCCTCCTTGTACCAGAGGATTACAGCACCTGCATCTGCCTTGTAACTCAGATAGGATGTAACTCCCTTGGGATGGGAAATGCAGCATCTGCCACACTGCTCAAGAAAGGAGCGGCATGCACCTAACACCTTCTCAATCTCAAATCTGATCCCTTTGCATATAATTTGCAAACTATTTAAGGGATTTGGATGTCTCAATCCCAAGTCACTGAGATTGTCTACTCTGAAAAAACTACACCTTCAGGTTGAGGTGCAATGAGTTTGCTGATCCATGCTACCTTCCTGTGTAGACCTTTAGCCTCAAATCGTGTGTCCCTCCAGACAAGCCTTGAGGCTCCTGTGGCAGCTTGGGGTGCTTTTGAAAATTTTACCCCCTTGATCAGGTGCGTGCCTGATCCTGTGGAAAAAAAGGAGAGGAGGGAAAGGAATTGAGGAAGTGTTTGTGTCTTGTGTTTGGTTTGGTTTTAGCACAAAAAGCCCACAAAGCCATCAAAGTGAATGGTTCACCCTGTTGGGCATGAACAAGGTTTCTGCTTTTTGCACAGTTTCTGCACTGCTTTTTGTTTCTTGCATGGGTTTGTGTGCATTACAGCATCACCCTCTGGATTCCTCATATACAACAAAATTCATAATCCTAGGTGGAAGTTGCTCTTTTGTGGTTAGTCCCCTTCTCTTTGTAGTCCAGTTCTAGTAAATTAGCCAATCGTTTTTAACATTCTGCTGCTAAAATCCCAGTTGCAGCTTCTTTCTGTACTTGCCAGCTTTGCAGAGTCAGCTGCTAATATTCTTTAAAAAAAAAAAGAAAAAACCAATCTGGCTTGTTTTTCATTGCACTATGAAACTATATTTTACATACTGCTGTATTCTGCAGTTGTGATAGTAGAGTTCAATTTGTGCTCGGCTCATATTGTACCCTCTGGACTCCTCAAAATGAGGATATTTCATCACAACAGAGAGGCTGCTGGACCTCTAAAATCAGATTGAATCTAGCTAAATATGGTTTTATTAGAAAAAAAAATTAAAAGGAAAAACACTAAGGAAAAAGCTGACATACATCATAAAAGCATTAAATACCTTCGGAAGGCATTACCACTGTTTGCAATATGGCTGAGATAAAATTTTGAAAAAATCAATAGGCAATTCAACATCCTTTTTTTTTTTTTTTTATGAAAGAATCACTGTCAGAGTTTCAATTGCTGCTGGTACACCACTTGGTCTGAGGGAACCACTGGCATCATGGGAATTTTATTAAAAAACTAAACAAGAGCAGACATGAAAGGTTGCAGGTGATTCTCGCCCATTATTTTAAACATTTTAATAATTTATTCACAAGTTCAAACCAAAAATAATCTCCTTTAGCATCTGTGGTAATTACATTATTTTTCATGCCATGTGTTTCAAGGCTTTGAAGTCATAGCGTCCATTTGAGAAGAAGTATTCCTTCATTCTCCTTCAAAATGGCAGTTGCCACTCTGTGCTTGATTTTTGGAGCAGGTATTTATTCCTGCAAGTCAGTGCAGAGCTATCCTCCCAAAAACTTCAGATAGAATCCAATGTTCATTATTTTAAAGGAAGGATTTATTTACTTCCAAAAAGTGTTCGACCTTCCAGACTGTGTAACCTTCTAACATCATCTTGTCTCTGCGCCAGCTTGTTGAACCACTGACACCCAGCGGGGAGGCACCAAACCAGGCTCATCTAAGAATTTTAAAGGAAACAGAATTTAAGAAGGTCAAAGTTTTAGGTTCTGGAGCTTTTGGCACTGTTTATAAGGTAAGATCACCGTGTTTCTATTCCCCTTTTCATCCTGCTCCCTTCTGCAGAAACCACCTAAACAAAGCAAGAACAAGGAACTTCAATCATTGTGTAGATTTTTCTTTTTAAACTAGATTTTATAGCATGTATCTATCTATTAAAGGGTAGAGGGATTACTCACTCATCATTAGTTTTGTTAGAGACTGGGTAACAGGGGAAGATTTACATAAAACATTGTCAAAGCCATACTGCTGAACCTGGAGAACAAAGATCTTGACCTAAAAATACCACAGTCAAATACACCCCATTGTAAAAATTAAGAAGAAAGAGAAATACACTTTTATTATCTCAGTGCAAAGCCATTTTTCTGTATCATCTGGGATCTTCTAAAAATTTTCAATCATTCTTCCATTAGAACTGATTCAGATATGTGAAAATGTCTTGCACACCTTCAGCTGTGTAGGTTCACAAGTTATTTTTTCTTTTGGTGTTTGTTTATCCTTTGTGCCTTTTCATCAAGTTCCACTTTTCTGTGCTCCTCCTTTTATTCAGTATATGTGTTTCAGGCTTTTCCATTAACTGTAAGTTCCTATATTTCTTTATAAAGCTCTATATTCTGGATCAGGCTTCCAGCTATGATTAGGAACTTCAGGGGCACAAAAAGATGTGCACCTGCACTGCTGGGGATTTCAGAAGCATGTCTTCACAGTGCCACACTCCTGACCTGCCACCTAAATGGCCTCCTGATAGTATAGATGTAGAGCACTCCACCAGTAGGACATAGATTTCCCTGCCACTGCATGTGTATAGGACTGGATTTTTTGTAAAGTATAGGTGCCATCTGGTTTTAATAAGAAAATGCTAATTATTTTTGTCCCATGATTTATAAACTGGAAGTGGCAAGGTTTTGCACATGCATTTGCTGTGATGCTCTAATTAGTTAGATTTCCATCCACAAAAGTTACTCTTTATGCATCTCTTGGGCTATTTACACAGGCATAGTTCTTTCACAGGCAATGAACAAGTGTTCTCAAGAAAGTATGGTACAGGTGACTGAAAAAGAAGTACCACCCCATTAACTGGAATTTGGTAATACCCACAAGACACATTTTTTTTGCATATTTTTGTTCTCTGACATGTCTTTCCACTGCTCAGAATATTTAAGTCTACTCAGAAGATGTAAAATATATATGTAACTGTGAGAATTAACCTGTTAGGTATGAGACTAAATAACTCTTTGTACTTCTCTTTGGTAGGGACTTTGGATCCCAGAAGGAGAGAAGGTTAAAATTCCTGTTGCTATTAAAGAGTTGAGAGAGGCTACATCACCAAAAGCCAACAAGGAAATACTTGATGTGAGTTTTCATGTTTATTTTCTCAAGTTGTCAGTGGTCTGTGGATTTTCTTCTCTAACAACTAGAGGGGTTTCCGGATTTCATGTGGGAAGAAATATTTTGCATCCTAAACTCAGTTCTCTATCTAGAAGTTCTGCATTTTGCAGCCCAGTCTGTGAAGTGCTTTTGTGTCTCTCATAAACCCAATCCAGATACAGATTTTATACTCGTGGGGTAGCACCTAAGGAGTGGTCAGGTCTATACATTTACAACTAATTCTTTTTTCTTTATTTTGATATTTCAGGCCTTAAGCTGTAGCATTCATTGTCATTATGGTGGTACAACTAAGCCAAATAACAACAGACCTAATAATTTATGAATCCTGTGGTCATAAGCTAGTTGCTTGATTAAATAGGATTAAATATAAATAAAAAAAAAATTAAAATCTCAGCTGTCTGATTTCTCTACCATGGAATGCAAGAAATTATCTCACCTTCTGAAAGAAGCTTGAGATTTTTAGTTTATTGTTTGGATATAGCTCATCCTTTCAGAAAACAGGAGAAAAGGCTATGGGACACTGATTTAGGAGTTCATAAATGTTTGAGCTTACAACAAGTGAGCCAGAGTCCTAAATACAAAGTTTCCTGAACCTGGAATTGATGAAAACCTTAACTAGATACAAAGGCATGAAATATGCAGCACCAAGGATATATAAATTTCTGTACAAGGAAAGGAAAATGCTGAATGAGGAGAGGAGCTCAGTTCAGAGTAGCTTCAGAGCTTCCGTGCTGTGGTTCAGTCTTAAGCAACAAGAAGAGTGTGTCTGTCTGTCTTTCCGTCCTGTCCCAAATGGACTTGTTTGTCTGGAATTGATGGTGTTGTTAATCAAACACACAAGTCCTGCAGCCATGGGAGAATTGTGGAATTTTTTTATTTTGGTAGGGACTGAATTTAGAAGGAGGTTTTTTTTAAATCCTCCAAAAGGAGTTTTGGCCACCAAATGACACCTCAGGTAGGAAGGTTCATCTCAGATGGTTAAGGCTGGTGAAGATCTTAACAAAATGCCCATCCTTGTAGTGAGAAGTCTCAGGATAAATGTCTGTGAACAAACCACCACTTGTGCCTCTGGTGATAATAAAGCTCCCTGGATTTTTCGAGTCACCCTGAATAAACAGTGTTATTCCAATACATTACTCTGCTTCAACAGATTGTATGTTATGCACCATATGATTTGCCAGGCACATTGCAGCAGTGCAGAAGAATAGACATTCCATCTCCAAATCCATCCAGGAAGCAATATCCATTCTGGTTTTAGTTTAGTTAGACTCCAGACAAGTCTCAGCGCTACCCCAGGTCCCTATCTATGTGACCCTCATTCCTACCCCTCACCTGCCTGTGATCCCTCTCTTCACTGGTATTCCCTGCATTGAGGAGCTGGCAGAGATGCTGCTCAGCTGCCTGCCCTGACCTCTGCCCCACATTTTGCTCTTCACAGTGATAAGGAGCATAACAGTGTTCACAAAGAATGCTTTGGGCTTAACTGCATTAAATTCCTGAAGGCGTGTATCCTGAAGGAAGGGTTAATCAACAAGCCTACTTCATCCTTCCTTCAGCAGATCAAGATCACTGGACAGGGCAGTAGGTGCAGGGACTGTGTGCTCTTCAGTGATATCAAACTGCTTTCTCTTCTAAAAGAAATTTTTGCAGCAAATCCCCACATTATCTTTTCCTTCAAATTAGGATGCTTAACAAAAAACTCTTGCTTTTTCAATCTTGCTAATTTTTAGATAATTTCGTTGGTGGAACTCTGTATTTCAGAAGGAAATTTTAAAAAATACAGAACTAGTGAAAGACATCAAAGAGATGACTCCAAAAGCACTTCTCAAAACAGATTTTTGCTACACAACTAATTTTCCAAGGTCACGGGAACCTCAAAGATAATAATGTCTAATTAAAGATGATTTGTCTTACAGAATCACACTAGGTGTAGAACAAGAACAGCAGCTTTAGCTCTTATAATCTGGGCAAGCTCTGGCCGACTTTATTAGGGTAGGGTTAATTCAGAAGGTTGTTGTTAAATACCAAGCATACTTGGAGCAGGTCAGAGCGCACCCGAAGAGATTTCCAAGATAAACAGTTGAAACAAAGACCCACTTTAATGTCTTGGGCTACTTAGAAGGACCCACAACCACACAATAGCTCCGTTCTGCTTTCTGCAAGGAGGAGGCAGTGGCCTATTTTCCTTTGCAGTATCAAATGGAAGAGGCGGTGTCAACCCTTAGACCGTCTCAGAAAGCAGTGTGGCCCAAACGTCCACCGCACTCCTGCCGCGTCCTAGTGCTCAGCCCCCGGGTCAGCCCCACGCAGGCTGCGCGGCAGATGGGCAGTGAGAACAGCTCCTACTCTGCAGTCTTTCCCCCACCCTGCCCTGCCAAAATGAATACAGTGGATCTGAATTCCCAGCAGGAAGCAAGGCATTCATCATCATTGCAATGGCTCAGTTTGGAAGCATAGGGAAATGAAGTTTTGGTCTCTGCCTTTGTCTGTGTATTGGATAACGAATTTGCAAGAATCTCTAAAAAATGATGCCACAAATGTATACAAGCTAAATAGCAGATTGTGTTCCTGCTTTATCTTTCCTTGAGCTATCCAATGCTATCCATGGCAGAGGGATGTTTTTCAATGGTGTGCTTACATTATGCTGTAAGTTGACGAGCTCTTACCAATTCTGGCGGAGATCCTATTTAACCTGTCTGCCTGGAGGCCATTTTCATCCTGAGGTCTCCAAAACAAGGATACTAAATGCAGAACTAGTACCTCAAAAGAGGCTGCATTACATCATGATTTGCTTAGGCTGGCACATTAGGCAACAATACAGAGGCCAGAAAGTATTGCTTAAGAATTGGGGTTGCTTATTTCTTGAATGTCATTGCCTTAATAACTTTGTTTAATGATAGTTCTCACCAGCTATGGAACTATGTGACATCTGTGGAACGCTTGCTAGATGAGTAAAGTGCTGTGGTATTTATTTTCTTAAACTCTCAGAAAGAACAGATTTGCTCTTTTCCTTGCACCATTTGTGTCTTCACTATGATTTTAGGCTCTGGAGGACTGCTAGCCTGATTTGTCAAGGGACGATTAGTAGGTGTTACTCCAGATGTTGAATCAAGATGCTGACCTGCTTACTGAGTGGAAAAATTCCCATTCATTTCCCCTTGTGTTGCTTTTCAATCAAATCACTTTTAAAATTTGTAAAAGTGACAGACATACTGTAAATCAGACACAAAGTTATTTAAAGAAACCAAACAACTGCAGCTCTAATTTTTTTTCCCAACTGGAATCCATTCTTTGAGCTGGCACTTGACAGTGGATTTAAGTATAAATATAGATCTCAAATTTCAATCCATATGTAGTTTTTGCACACAAAAACTATGAGGTCAGGAATTTTTACCCCATGGCCATGTTAAACAATGTATTTGAACCAGCCTCTGAAGGGATCTTTCCCTTCCCGCAGAAGAACAAAAGAAGAGGAGGTATCTTAGGTGTTGCAGAAAGGTATCTAAAGCTACACAGGATGTACCAACATTTGAAAAGAGAGTAACATTCTAAGTACCTTCGTAATATCATTTACATTGCCATGAGTTTAAAGCAGCTTTTCCAATTGAGGGCACTATTTTCACCGTTCTTACCTAAAGACAAGCATTCAAGCTTCTAAAGCGGTGAACTGATCATTAATCTGTTTGGTTTGACATGGACTGAAGAGCAGCATGGTCAAGAAGAACATGGTCTCTTAAAGAATGAGACTATCAGTCACGTTCTAGATGACAACTTTGACTTTCTGGGTTAGTACTAACTTTGACAGGGGAGCAGAATTCTCAAAAATACTGATTTCCAGTCAGTTTCATTAAAAGGTCTGTGGGGAAAGCCATATGACACATGTTCACAAAACGTGTTGCCCTTGCAATTAGGTTCTCAAAACTATGAAATCCCATCAGCTTCCAGTTGGTGTTCAATTTATTAATTCCTCCTTGGTCTGTAAATTTTAATCTCCCAGGATTTTATAGCCAATGTTTGCTTGGTGTACAGTAGTGAGAGACTGGCTCTTCTGTGGCATCTCAGTGATGATTTGGTGTTCAAAACCTGGACATTCCACTGAATGGAAAATAGTCGGTCCACAGAGTGGGAAATATGTGTATTTTGTATGTGATATGAGAGACAGAGTTTGCATATAGTATTTTAGCAACTTCTTGGATGACCAACTTATTTTAAACTACCTCCAAATATTCATGTCATGCCAAAGGGAATGCTTCATATTTCTTTTTTTGCCTTTCTTCTCAGGAAGCTTATGTGATGGCTAGTGTTGACAATCCTCATGTGTGTCGCTTGTTGGGAATCTGTCTCACTTCAACTGTTCAGCTCATCACACAGCTGATGCCTTACGGTTGCCTCTTGGATTACATCCGAGAGCACAAGGACAACATCGGCTCTCAGTACCTCCTCAACTGGTGTGTGCAGATTGCAAAGGTAAGCAGACCAGAACTCCAGACCAGCTAAAACTCAGAGATCTGACAGCATGTAATGTGTTTCTTTAATTGCCTGTCTCTGCAAATCTTTCTGTTTCACCACCTGTGTCCTAGATATTTCATACATGGCAGTAAGTGGTTACTCTTTCTTGAACAATTTACTATTTTCATGCTGATGAGCAAACTTTAACTATTCTTCAAAATGCTTCTAGGCAGTGTAATATTACCACCTAGACATTTATTTCCAAACCAAATACCCAGTATTGAAATGATGATGTGATGGAAATGTGATGCAGCACAGGCAACAGGGAAGGCAATAGAATTTGTCAATTCCCATAGCAAAATGCTGCTTCCATCAGTGGATTTCTTTGGGCTATGTCACAGCACAGTGATGTTGAATATATCTTCTTGTGTGCCTTGGAGAGTTTGATGCTGAAATCTCTGAGGCCAGGGATTGAAACTGCTGACTACTGAATACCAGCTCCGTCCTTGCTCAGGCTGGCTTTCACCAAAAGGCATTCAGGCACCCCAGAGCTATTCTGTAATTCATAGATGCTGAGCTAGGGTCTGTAATCTAACTGCAATGGCCGTAAAAGACTCAATATCACACCTGGTACTGTTTGCCAAAGAGCAGCAAAGGAACTGCAATACAGCCTCTAGCCCTTAGCAGCAATATGCTGTATTTGGATGGTGGTTAGCCATTTGCAAGTGTGGCAGAATGAAGCAAAACCAGCAAAAAAATAACCGCAATTTCTTGGAGATTCATCACATGAGATGGCAGTGTCCACACAGCATGGTTGCTTTAATGCTGTTTATTTCAGGAATGCTGGTCTGCAGGATAACAACACACTTAAAAACTTATTAGTCCCTTGAGACCTTGCATACATCCCAGGCTGCCCAGCCACGGTTTGCTTTCAGGAAACATGCTGAGGACCTCAGAAATGTATCCACCAAATGTCTATAGAGCACATTTTTCATTTCAGTGTGTGTACTTTTTTTACATTGCGCTTCATAAGTGAAATCTAATTTATGTGTCCACCTGGGATGTGAGTTGCATTTTTTTGTGACTTTTTGTGACTCTTTTATTTTCTTGTTTAAAATCAATTACTGCTCTGTCCTGGTTTCAGTCTTTTTGGAGGATGAGCTGGAGGCAATATTTCCCTCCTCCTCCTTCTTCTCCTGGGTAATTTTTAAGGTGGCAAAATGTATCCCCAAATGGGTCCTTGCTTGCCCCAAAGGTTGCCATTCACAATTGTTTGCTTTCGTTTGATTTTTTTATGGCGGTTCAACATTTGCCCATAGCAACTTCTACCCTCGCCAGCAATGCCTGACCTTCAACATACTCCTTTGTGCTACTCCACACTGAAGTTTTCCTCAAAGCACTCATAAATCTTTTGTACAGCTTTTTCCCACCAATGTGTCTGGTGTTACTACTCTGATAAAGTTATGC
>VYZR01132458.1:0-12898 GCA_013400675.1 Oxylabes madagascariensis
CCCATCCCATCCCATCCCAATTTGTATCCCTCACCGGGAAGTTCCTGTCTCATGCAGGTGACTGCCTCTCTGAAATAGGACATCATCTTTCTCCAAAGTCACAGTCAATGGAGAAGCTCTGGTGCTGATCATGGCTGTTCCTGTCACAGCTGGTGGCCCACTGTGAACCTCACTGCTGTGGCTGTCTGTCCCTGCTCCCCCCAAAGCCTGGTTGCACCTCACACCCCCATCCTCCAGACAAAGGGGGAAGTCACTGCCAAAAGGAGTAGAGTGGGTGGCACAGAGATGAAATCTCAGCCATGTCTGGGGCTCAGTGGGTTTCCGCACCTTGGCTGAGGCTGGGATTCAGAGAGAGAGAGACCAAATGTGGGTGGGAAACCACAAAAGCCCCCTCCTCCACCCTACAGAGAAGGGAAACAGCTGAGATTCAGTAGTGGTGCTGGTTGGTACAGGTTACTGAAGAGTAACCTTATGCTGGGTTTACAGGGCAAGGTTTTGGTTCTGGAGGGACTGCATCAGTGGCTTCTCTGAAACGTGAGAAGGAGCTGGCCCCATGTCAGTCAGAGCCACCTCCAGACAGCCCCAAAGCAGACCCACTGCAGACCAAGGCTGAACTCATCAGTGATGCTGGTGGCACTTTTGTGACAGTGTGCTTAGCAAAGGGTAAAAAGCTGTGCACAGCAGCTGTGGAAGACAGGAAGGACAATATGTGGGAGAAACAGCCCTGCAGACACCAAGATCAGGGGAGAAGGAGGGGCAAGAGGTGCTCCAGGTGCCGGAGCTGAGATTCCCCTGCAGCCCATGGAGAGCCTGCTAGAGACTAGATATTCTGGCAGGAGCTGTGGTCTATGGAGGACCCACACTGGGTTCCTAGATGAGGTTATCTAGCACCCTGCCCAACCACACCTTGAAAGCCTACAGCAATGGCAACTCTGCTACATCCCTGGGGAGGTTGTCCTGGTGACTGTTTTCACTGTGAAAAACGTGTTTCTAATGTCAAGACGAACATGAAGAACTGCAGTCCATGGGAGGAACCCACATCGGACAATTTGTTGAAGGACCCCACAATGGAGCAGAGAAACAGCATCAGCAGGAAGAAGCAGCAGAGATGAAGCAGCAGCTATGAACTGACCACAACTCCCGTGACCTGTCCCCTGTGACGCTTTGGAGGAGGGAGGAACAGAAGAGTCGGGTGTGAAGTTCAGCCTGGGGAGAAAAGAAAGGTGGGAGCAGCTTTTTAAAGTTTAGGGGTTTTGTTGTGGTGTTTTTGTTCTGTTTTGGTTTTGTTAGTTTGATTTTTTTATCAATTTATTTGTTTTTAATTGGCCATAAATTAATTAAGCTTTCCCCCAGTTAAGTCAGTTTTGCTCATGACAGTAGCTGGGGAAGATCTCCCTGTCCTCATTCTGACCTGAGAGGGTTTTTCACATCTTCTCCGTCTGCCTTGCTGAGGAGGGGCAATGAGAGAGCAGCTGGGTGGGTGCTGGCAGCTGCCAAGGAAAAGCCGCCACTGCTATAAAGAAAATATTCTCTCATCTCACCCTAAATCTCAGACATACTCCACAGATGGGTGTGGCTGGGGGGTTGGTGCCTCCTCTTAGTGATGGTGCAGGAGACGGGCTGGGAAATGGAGCTCAGATCACTCTTACAGAGTGCAGGAGGTGTGGGCTGGGTCCAGATCTGCTGAGCTAACCTGTTGTTTGTGAGCCTTCCTCCTCAGCAGAGCAGAACCAGCTCCCAACCATTCATGTCTGAGTTTCAGCCCCGTCACGGCCTCCATCAGCTGCCCTATGGCCAATAGGCTCTCTCTGTTCTGCACACTCATTCTCGCCACCGCTGCCATACATCGCCTTCCGCTCAGGTCCATTTCTGTTCACACCCAGAGCTGAAATCACGTGCCTTTGGAAAATCACCATCTGCCTAGAGAAGTTGGCGGACATCAGCAGAACCTGGACTGGCAGCAAGACCTTGTTTTCGCTCCGGCTGGAGAGGAGGAGACATCGAGGCCAACCCAACATCTGCTTGCGGAACATCAACTTCGTTCCTTCTTTGTTTCAGCTGTAGTTGGGTGAGATCAATTACGGCAGGTGACAAACACAAGGCTGAGAGAAACGCAAGAAACACGGAGGCTGAGAGAAAAGAGGTGAGGAAACCCTTTCTTTTCCTAAGAGGCCAGCCTGTTTTTGGGTTTTTTAATGCTACGAACTTTATTACTCTACTCAAGTTGCTGTTTTGGCACGGATGGATTGGTTTTGCCCCTCTTAAAGGTCTGTTGTAAAACTATCTTAAACCTTTGACTTGATAGTACTTCTGGCTGTGCAATTCTCTGAGGCCTTCTAATTTTAACTAAAAACTGTTTGTCTCCCTGGAATTTTCTCTGAAAGGGACAGAAAAAAGGGAAAAGCTCAACTTGCCTCAGAGCCTGGGGATCTCATGGATCTTTTAAACCTATATATAGGGAAATATGTCCTATGTGAGAGCCTGTCGCTGGTGACTGCATATCCCCAAGGGCTGCAAATGCATTGGGGAGCAGCCCTCTACCAGCTGCCACTTGCTATCACCTTCTCCACGTACCCTGCAGGAAGGGGAACTTTATTCTAAAAAAAGCCTGCAAAAATAAGAAGATGCCAGTCTCTAGCTAAGTAAGGATGTCTACTTACATCTGTATGTGCTGAGACCAGAGGGGTCTGTTCTGCTAATCCAGGCTGACTGGCTCACTGCCTGATACTGGCTGCCAATGCAGCCTGATCCATTAGCTCAGGGTTGAGTGAGCAGGATTTCTTGGAAAAAGAGGGATCCTTTCAATTTCAGGACAACAGAAAAGAGATTTTCTTTCCCCTTCCATGGGCTGCTGTGCTGTTGAAAGCAGGAGTTTCATTTCTGCTTGAATTGTTCAACTTTCAGCCTCCGTCAGCCGCCTCAGATATTGTTCCGCACAGTGCAGGGCACCACCCTGCCTTGTGCAGATGGTGGGACCTCTCTCAGGGAGGAGCAGCTGCTTTCACCTGTGTGACCCCATGGATCCTGCTCCAGCGCTTCCCTCTCCCAGGAGCTCCAACAGGAGGGTGGCATCTGCTCTCGGATGAGCAGAGATGCTCAGGAGGAAATGAGGGCAAGGTCCAATAGTCCAGGGGGACCTGAGGGAGTGTGAAATGACCTTCACTGCTGTCATAAATTTGCTCTCTGCTGGCTATTTTCATTGCACTTGGTCTCTTACCCTGCCTGCTGCTCACCTGATGTTTGCTTTAACGTTAGGAAGAAAATTCAAAGAAACCACTACTTGGCACAAGAACCAGGTCAGCTTTGTTTCAGATTTTTAAACTGAGAAGAAGAGAGGTGAACCCCCTTAGCCCAGAGCCCCACAGCTGAGCCTGACTCTTGAGCAGGGCAAGACGCAGCTGCACCCTAAGCCCTCGCCCAGCAGGCACCGCAAGGGGAAATGCCGCAGCGGAAGCTGAGGTGTAGAGCCCTGGTGGGGAGGGAGGGCTGGGGGCCCCCCACCCCGACAGAACGAGCTGCTGCCAGATCAAAAGCACAGCCATAAACAAGAGCGAGAGGAGAAAAGAAAACCACACTGCAAGAAAGAGGCACAGGAACACACCG
Source organism: Oxylabes madagascariensis (assembly GCA_013400675.1). NCBI lineage: Eukaryota > Metazoa > Chordata > Aves > Passeriformes > Timaliidae > Oxylabes > Oxylabes madagascariensis. The sequence goes on from VYZR01132458.1 coordinate 3,604, forward strand.
AGAAAAGGAGATGGCCTGCTCTGCATCAGGAGCGGTTGCCAAGTTTTTATTTGTTGAGGTTTTCTTTAATTTAAGTTTCCTCCTGTGTCATGCCAGTGCCAGCCTGTGGAGAGGTCTCCGTAGCCATCACCCACTGGCGTTCGGTGCTGGAGGGACTGAGGGGCTGCCAGCCCTGCTCTCAAGCAGATGTTCTCCAGGCATGACTTGGTCCTGCAGGCATCGTTCTCTGGAGCAAGCCCACTCACTACCTCAGCTCTCCTTTTCCTATCCCTCAGAGAGGCAGGGATCATTAAAATAAGTCAAGAAGGAAATTAAACCAGTTTAATAAGAGGGGGAAGTTAAAATGAAAAGGAAATCAATGTTCACTTGGGAGGGAGCCCTGCTCCTACGTTGCTAAACGTGCTAATAAATCAAGTATGCCTGGACTCTTTCTGGCACAGAGGCCAGCTGGCATGAGATAGCCTGGGCTATTAAACTCACTTAACCTCCAAAATGAACTGGCCACATGCCAGCCACCTAATGGGAGAGGTCCTTGGCCCATGCTAACACCTAAATGAATCCCAAGAGTTGCTCGGGACAGCGAGAGTTGTCCCCGGCCAAAAATGTGTCAGGAAATGTACTAGCAATTTAACAGGACTGATGAGTATGTTCCAGTGCCTGGGGACATTCTGTGACACCGCTTAATTTATGAGTACCACCGAAAGATACAGCTGGGCTGCCTGTAAGAAGGCTGTGGGTCTGCTACAAGCATCCGCTAATGAGAGCAGCTTGCTCGGTTAACACAGCCGAGCCTTGCTCACTGAGATCTGTAAACTCCGGAGCAGCATTGCCTGTGATCTGGCCTGGAGGGACGCAGAAGGAGAGAGAAAGGCAGGGGGGAATTGGAAGCGGCATGCATGAGAAGTAGCAATAAACAGGGAGAGAGGGAAAGTGTGTAAAAGAAATCCTAGCTGAAGGCAACCCATTTTCCCCACTGATTTGTAACATGTAGGTGGTAACATCGCACTGTGGAGATCTGCCACAGAAACACAAAGATTAATGTGAACAAAGTGGAAATGCAGAAGTTGTGAAACCAAGAGAAGAAACAGAAGAACAAAGATGCATCAATCTGCATCTACCAAGATGCACAAGGTCAGCAGTTCACCAGTCCCACAGTGCTCTGGTTGTGTGGTTTTGCTCAATAACCAGGAAGCAAGAAGGCAAAGAACAAACCGAAGCCGTATGACAGAATAGAGATTCCCAGTCAAAACAAAATTATGAGGTGTGACTCAGTGATTTCATTAATTTTTACTTGTTCTGTTACCTTCAGATTTTATATCAGGTTTAATGACTAAAAATATTTGAAACCCATCACTGAGCTGTTAATTCACAGATATTACTTTAGAGTGGGGGCTGACTTTTTCATCCCACAGAAACAGGTGATGTGAGATTTCACAGCGGGGATGAGGTTTCTCCTGTCACCTCAGGAATGGATCTTACTCAGGGCCCTGTGCCAGTTCTCAGTTATCGACGTTCCTTCGGAGTGAGATGCATACAGATGCCTTGTTACTGCCCCTTTCTTTATTCTGTAGCTTAACCCAGCAAAGTGCTTCATCACTGCCTCTGCATCTTGTTAGAAGTGATCTCCAATCATCTGCAGTTGCTCCTTTGTTTTACAATTTTTGCAGAAAACAGCTCATGCAAATATTTCCTTGCCTGGAGTGGGTTTTTTGTTTTTCTTGAGGCAAGACACAAGTCTCCTCTGACTGTGTCTTTGCCACCTGTTTCTCTTCTGATGATGCATATGGCTGCTGTCTTGCTCTTGCACACATATTTTTCATCTGTGCATGTGTATACATTGGTCTGGATGTCAGATGTTGTGCTGACCTGATCTCCATTTAAATGTAGTGCTGATGTTTTCATCTACTCTTTGATAGCTTCACATGCTCTGATCATTAAATTAATTTCAGTATTAAATTATCCTCTAATAGAATATATTACACTTAATATTGCACATCGTACATACAAATGTCATAGAAAATTATTCATGCATTTCTTTTGAGTTCAATCCCATTAAGACTCCAGCTTTCAGTCTGTCACACACCTGACATGGGGACTGCCTGCTTTCAGAGAGGGGAGGTCACCTCACCGGCTTGCTCACTCCCCAGAGCATTTAAGCTGCTTGGCTTTCCTTCTGCGATATATGCCTTGGTTTAAGGATGCAGAGCTCAGCAGTGTCCTTGCACCAGCAGCCATGGTCCCCTTCACCTTGTCAGCCCACCCAGCTGCAGCTGTTACCAGCACTTGGTCCTTGCTATAGTCAGAAACTGCATCTAATTTGATAACTCACCTTAACATGACCATTAGCTGCCGGTTCCCACTTTGGTTTTGCTACCATTAATGCAACTTCCTCTTTTGGACCTCATTCCTTCCTTTTCCCCATACTTTTCATTGAATAGTCCTAAGAATTCAAGGAGGTCTTTCCAACATCAGACTTGTTGGTTATTGAGATTTTTAAGGTAAGAAGTAAAAAAAAAAAAAACCAAAAAAACCCAACCAAACCAAAAAACAAATCCAAACATGAATAAAAATATTAATAACAGCCTAAAGATGGCTGTAATCATAGAATCACAACATTACATGGAAATATTTAGATGGCAAGGGACATTGGGAGGTCTCCAGTTAATTCTCCTACTCAGAGCTGAGTTGATTCTAAAACTACAACATGCTGCTCAGGGCTTGACAAGGCAACTTCCGAGCATCTCCAGTGGTGGAGATTGCCTGGAATCTCTTGGCATCTATTCCATTGCTGAACCACCTTCAGTGGGAAGAAAGTTTTCCTTATATCTAGTCAACATTTCCCTGCTCAACATATGGCTGCTGCCTCCTGTTCCTCCCCTGTGCACATCTGAGAAGAATGTGGCTTATTCTTCTAGGTAATATCCATTAGATAATGGGAAACTGAAATTAGATTCCACTTTGGCTCCCTTCTCCCTATCAAGCCCAGTTTCCTGCCTCTCCCTGTATGTCAGGTGCTCTAACTTCCTCACCATCTCACTAGCCCCTCCATTGAACTCTGTACAGTTTGTTGGCATCCTTCTTGTACTGGGGGCCCAAAACTGTACCCTATATCCTAGATGAGACCACAGGTGTGCCAAATAGAAAGAAATAATTACTTCATTCTACTTCCAGCAGAGCTGGCTATGCTCTTGTTAATGCAGCCCTGTATGTGTTTAGCTTTAATCTCTGCAAGAGTGATGATAACCCACCATAGAGAAGTAAAAAAGCACAGAACTCTTGGCAAGTATAAACAGCTGCTGCCTGATGAATGCCAGAAACCTAGGGATGAGTAAAATGAAATGTTTATTACCAAACTCCAGGGGCACGCTGCAGATGGATTCTTTGCTGAAACAAAGGGCTCTGGTGACTTTCCCAATAAGCTTCCATTTTGCTATGCTGAAGGATGGTAGGAGCTGACTGGGAACACAAGTCCCATCCATCGAGGTCTGAAAATCGAGCATTATTAACAGAGCATTTGGCTCTTCCAGGATAAGATCCCTTGGCAGTGACAGCATTTCCAGCCCTGCTCTCCGTGGACGGGAGGAGCGTTCCCACAGCGATGGAGCTGTGTGGCACAGCCGTGAGCTGCACGCCTGCCGCCTTCTTGCTTCTGCATCTGGGTGAGTCCTGGGCTCAGCAAACCCTCATGGTTCGCACAGCCTTTTCACAAGCCTCACAACACTCACTGGTGTATTTCCAGGCTCTTTCTGATGTGTTGTATTAAGATTCTTCACACGGTTTAGCTTTGGGACTCAGGTTGTTTCCAGCCCACCTGCTGAGCCTCCCAGCCAAAACCAGGGTGCACCACCAGGTTTGGGGGCTGCCCTGTAGAGATGCAGGAGTGGGGGCCCTGTGAGAACCAGGATACACACCAAGCAGAGTGGAAAATACTGCCCTCCACACTGCCTCCAGCAGTCTGGGCAAAAACATATCTGTGATGCATAACTGCATCTGTGATGTGATCTTCAGAATCTCATCACAGATTTGCCCTTACAAATGGAATGCTACTGGCTTGCTTAGCTTGACTGCTAATGGTATAAGCTTTGGTGGATATTTTAGTGCTCATTTCCCAAGAAAGGAAAGACAGTGAATAAGGCCAAGCCTGCATTTCTCAGATATTCAGCTTTGATTCCTCTGGTCACACAGGAAAGACTGGAAATCTCTTGTGCACCCTAGAACCAAATGAAAAGCAAAAGGTACTCACTCTTACTAATAACATTTTCTAATTTCACAGTTTAAGACAAAATCATAAACTTCTGTAGTTCAATGTGCAATTATCAGAAATCTGTATTGGTAGCGTTGCAGGTTACCTCTTGGAGGGAGGTAACTTCTGGCAAACTCTACATTGAACTCATATAAACTTTTCATTTTACACTTCTACAGCTCCTTAGTACTCTGGTCACCCAGGGGATTTGCAGGTTAGGCATCTCTGAGAGCTTACCAGCACTGAGGCAGGAGACCACAACCCTGTTATTCCCAATCTTGCCTCTGGCAACTCCATCTCCTTCTTAAGGTCTTCTGCAGAAACCTTCTTTACAGTGAAGGAAAGGAAATGATTCTCCCAGGAAACCATTCCTAATATTTCTTCAACCTTATACATCCTCTTTCTTCTACTGTCACATGGCCCTCCTCCCAAGAACAGGAACCTGACATTAGGTCCACCTTCTTTCTTTCTTTTTTACTTTATGTTTTCATTTTCCTGTGTTTTCAGTCTTCATCCATGCAAAAACTGGAAGAAGGTGTGAGCAAATTTGTCAGTGCTGCATCAAGTGTTGACTGGGGAGTGAAGGAGGGCTGACATGTGCTGTCCTTCATTTGCTACCAGTAGAGTAACTAAGTCTTACCCAGTGGCAAAAGGTTATTGCAGTAAAATTGTCGACATTTCAAAATTATGAATGATGGTCAGTCCACCATAACTACTGGCATTTTTCCATTTTTTCTGAACATATATGAAAGAGAATAACCATTAGCCAGGTAATAAAAGAGCTTGCATACTTGATTGATTGATGACATAAAGGAGTAACAAATTCAGAAACTGAGGAAAATTTCAGTGTCTGGGAAAGGGAGGAGAAATATCAACATCTTTTTGGAGGGCTGGGACATGTTTACTGAGTGACCCTGCAGAAAGTGAACTTATGCCTTCTTTTGGTGCGTATTGACTTTCAGGTCTGATCTCCAGTATGGCTCACCAAAATGAATTCCAGATTGGGCTCGCAGGAGGGGAGGTGACCCTGAACTGCACAGGCATACCTCCTGAGTCAAAATTATCTCGGGACACAGTTGTGAAGTGGATGTACGATAATACTCTCCTATGTCGTATGGAACATGCTAATTTTTGGAGAAGTAAGGCTTCCAATTCACTACCCCTTCTCCCTTTACACAGCTGAGAAACCTCTTCCCTCCTAACCAAGCCTGTTTTTTCAAAAGCACCAGCTTTCACTGCTGGTGGATTTGACATCAAGATGCCATATAAACAGCTACTGGTGCGGAATTTGAAGCTCTCGAATGCTGGCACCTACACCTGTGAATATGGCTCTCGCAAAGTCCACACCTTGCTGCATATCTTTAAACGTGAGTGAGTGAGTGGAGGGCTTTTAGTCATCAGGAGGGGAGGGGGACCATAGAGCTTGGGGAGACATCTCTGCTGGGAATCTTTATCCAGCTGCCTTTCTTCTGTCCCAGGCTATCACAGTTCATTTCTCCATCTCCAGAGCACAGCATCTCCACTTTCTCTTTGCTGTAACACTTGCCTCTCTCTCGCAGGTAGAGGAACTGACTTACTGGCTGTGCTTTTTTCTTTTTACAGTGACGATCTCTTTGGATGGGCATTTTCTGCAAAATGAAGTCCCTGAGCTGATTTTAATGCAAAATTCATCCGGTTCTCTGCCTGATCTCAGCATCACATTGTTTGACAGCAACAATAACAAAGTAACACCAGACTTACAAAACGAGAGCTGTCAAAAATACATCATGAGTTTAAAGAAACTGAAGGCTATGGACAGCGGGACCTGGGTGTGTCAGGTCCGTTCAGACTCTCCATCGATTAATGAGAACATCTCCTTTGCTGTGAAGGTATTAGGTACGTGACAACAAAAATGGAACTCACACACAGCCTTGGGAACCAGTGTTCCCTTCAGCTCATTAGTTTAACTTTTAATCTCCACATCCCAACTCTGGTGCTCCATGGTTGACTTCTCAGGGCTTCCAACAATGCAGCTTGGAGATTGTTCTGCTTCCTGAGCTCTGTTCCACTCTTGCACTCATTTTTCCTCTTCAGTCTTGGTGAGGAGAAGATTCTCCTTTCCTCGGGGCCTGTTCTTCTCAGCTCTGCTGCGCTTGGGAGCTTTGGATCTTTCTGCTGTCTTATTCTCTGATGCTGTTTAACCTTCCTGGAGGATGTCGTGGCTTTTCTCCAAGTCCTTTTTAAACTGAGTGCAGCGTGCCTCACTCTGGATCAAGGGTAGACATGGGGAAGCATAACCATGGCTTTTCCTGCCTCTGTATTCCTTGTCTCTTCTAAATTCAGGTTTTCAGAATCCAGATTTGGAAAGAAAGTATGCAACTGTTGATAGCATTGTCATCTTGTCATGGCGTCTGAACTCCCAGAAGATAAAATGGAAAAAAGGTTTCACAGGACAGCTGAATTGGAAACAACAGGAAGATGCAAACACCCATGAGCTGCTTGATTTCAGTGTCACAGAACAAGGACAGCTGCATGAGACCAAAAAAAGCAGCAACTTTCTGTTTGAGATACCTGAAGAAAAACCTGAAAGTACCATAGAAGTGAAACTCCCCAAAGTCCATTTCAACCATTCTGGCCAGTACCAGTGCCAGCTGGAGTACCAAGGAAGACATGCACAGAGCAAGATAGAGCTGGTGGTGATGAAAGGTGAGAAGAAAAGAAGTAGGTTATAAAGAAGAGGAGCTGCAGAAACCTGCAAGCCACAAAAGCATGGGTGGACCCATCTTCCCATCCCCTCACTCACATGCCCTTTTCTCGCCTTTACAGTCTCAGCTAACCCAGTTGGGCCACTCTCCAGAGGAGCCAACATGACCCTGACCTGCCAGGTCTCTGCACCGCTCCCACCCAACGCCTACTTGCGCTGGGAACATGTGAACGGGACTAAGATGGACATTAAGAACTCAGCGCAGCATAAAGTAAAGTTGGAGGTGAACATCAGTGCTGCAGGGCTGTGGAGCTGTCACCTCATAGAAGACAGTGACAGAAAGATCAGCCTTCATTACCGCGTGGGTATGGAAATTAGCATCACATCCCTGCCCCAACCCTAAAGCTACAAAATTCTCTTTGTTTCTGTCTCTAAATACTGTTATCCTCCCACAGAGGAAGCTCCTGTTCAGATTAACTACGTGATAATTGGAGCAAGTGTTGGAGGCAGCGTATTGGCGTTTGCCCTTGGGTGTCTGTGCATCACCAGTGGTATAAGCCGGCAGCGGAGAAGGGTGAGTGCCATGGTCCCTGTGAAAGGTGCAGAGATTACTGGCTCTCCAAACCACAGGAGGAGTCAGGTTTCCTGTCTGGGTACAGGGCAGAACAGACAAAGGGTCAATCCTTAGACTCAAAGCAAGTTTTTGAGATGGGCAGTCTGCAGATGTCAGACAGCATTTTACTCCCACTTCAGAGGAAAGCATTTAAAGCATAAAAATATCCAATTGTTCTTTGTCCCTTCTCTCCTGGCAGCAACGGGCAAAAAGGATGGCACAAGCAAGACAACACTTGCTGGAAAACAGGACATGTCAGTGTCAACAGTAAGTGGCAATGAGGGCACCCAGAATAGGCAGACTGTTTTTCAAGAGTGAGTAGCTGGATGATTGAGTGGGGAGAAATTGAACTTGAGCCTCTTTGGTGAAAAAGTACAGCTGCATTTCAGTATTTTCAGCTCTTACTCATGTAAAATCCTGCTTGAGAGTTATGAGCTATGTTAAATCCCAAACCCATGCTAGCAGCGCTGTGCTGGGAAACTCTTGAGCAGAGTGGTTTCACTCAAATTATCTTAATGTTGAGAGATGTTAGCCCAACCCAAGCAGGAGCTCCAAAGTCCTTTGGTAGGGTCCACAGTGAATCTGAGATCTGGATAGCAAGGTTGTGGACATGGAAGACACATAACCAAGCACAAGGATGAAACCAAATTTTAAAAATCCATTATGTCTACGATTTCATTCCAGCTCTGCTAGCACAGTGCTGGACTGCAGTTGGTGAAAATTGCCAATAACCTCCCAGGAGTAACAAAAGAAGAGAAAAAAAATCACAGAACACTCTGATTTGTGCCGTTTCCTAAAGGCCTTGGGTGATGTGAAATACACCATCATGTCATGACCCTTTTCATGGGAGCAAGGATTTCTCAGCAGAGAAGCTGCCCTCTTCCATGTCTTTAAGCTTATATGGTATCAGGCATCAGAAGCAGCTGTTGGAAACACTGACAGCCATTCTGTCACTGGAAGTAGAGCGCGAAGGGAAGTAAAAATGATTGCATGAACAAGTTCAATGAATGTTTGGGTACAGAAGAGGATTTCTGCTTCATTTTCACCAGTGGCATTGGCAAACTGTGATAGTTTCACCTAATTTTTTTTCACTGCCACCAAGAATTCAGTGAGAATGTTTATTGGCAAATACTGCATCAGAGCTGGGATCTATATGTGGTGAGGAGCATAACATGTCAAAGAATTCACTTTGTTTTCACTTACATTTTATCAAGGTTAAAAAATAATCCCCATAAAGAGAGGACAAAGCCTGTACAGATATATCAAAATCTAGATAAATCTGTGCAGTACAAGTGCTGATACAGTTGTTCTCTAACTCTCTTTGCCAAGTAAGCAGCTCAGTGTAACTGAAACCTAAACTGCAGCCGTGTGGATGCTCAAATAACTGTTTGCATCCTCAGCTACAGAGGCAAGCAGTCATTCTCTATGCAAAAAAAGGGGGGAGTGGTACTCATGTAACACTTTTCTCTTGCAGCCGGCCGAAAAAGTAATACTGCAGCACTGACATCACAAGGACTGATGAAGTCTCCACCTGTACCTAAACACCGGGCAGTGCGTAGTGCTCTGTGATCCATCTCCCTTTCTCCTGTTTTAATGTAATTCTTTATTCCTTCATCATTCCCCCAGTCTAATGCCATGGAGGGAGGTTGTCTGGCTAGGAGCCAATGGACAAGACAAGAAACCCTGAGGGGTTATGATTGATCCCCAGTTCTATGAGAGATGCTGAACAGAAGATATGTATATATACACACACACA
>VYZR01132999.1:4531-16208 GCA_013400675.1 Oxylabes madagascariensis
AAAAAAAAAGGCATGCAATATATTTTACAGAGACTATTTCTTCTATTTGGAACATCCACAAAGATGTGCCCATAAAAATTTTTTGAGGTAATGAAGGGATATAAGGAGTAATTTTTCCCACGGGCATCAGATTTCATAATATTGTTGCAATTGTTACATGGCTCCTTCATTAGCACTGTAATCAAAAATTTTTTCTATTTCTCTTGTCTCTTATGTTGATCTATATACTGACAACTACTTCATTTTTAATCTGATGATATTATGTGATTAAGCTTCGCCTTTGAGAGATTATTATAATGATTAATACTGCCCTTTGGAGTTCTATGTGGGCACATTGATTTATTATGCCCTCTAATATTTACTCTTTATGTTGATCAAACCAAGATGTATAAGATAATGAGAGTGATAAACCTAATTTCATCCTCATTACCACTTTTGAGAAGCCTCATGGCAGTAAAACAGCATACATAGTCTGTAAAATTATGTTGAACTTGTAGATCGTAATAAACATTGTGCTAGGAATGAGAAAAGTGCCCTTGCACCAAACACTAGATTTTACTCAAGAAAATCTTATGTAATTTTGAATCCTGTTAATTCATTTCAATAAGCCTTTAATGTATAAAGGCTAATTTTTTCCCCAATAACACATCATTAGGAAAGCACAGACTTTGCTATTCCCATGTAAATCAGTATGCAAATGTTGCTGTGATCCACATCACCAAACACTGCTCTTTCAGGGACATAAGCCACGTTTCCTTGGCATGTATGCACTAGCTATTTATTAGAGGAAAGTAACCCAACAATGTGATTCTTTCTGGGAACACTGATTCCAGGACTAGCAATATTCAGTAATTTAAAAATATATTTTTATATTGTATCTGAAACAAAGCATTAAAAGCCTGTTTGGTTTTTTTGTGTGTGTTTCTGAGCTATTAGAGTGTACATTGTTCATGTCTTATGTCTTTTTGCTATACTATACTAGGTGGTTTGAAATATGCTAAGAATTATTGACAACCCATAGAATCGCTTATCAGAGAAAGTCTAGCCTTTCAGGAAAACAACAAAAAGAGATTAATTTCAGATAACTTTAGATGTCACTGCAATGCCCCGAACAGCTCAGATCAATCCTTTTTGTTGTGAGTGGTGGTAAGCAAAGTCAGTCTGTAGCTCTGTTTTTTTTCCTAAAGCAACATCATAGAGTATTGATTAGTCTGTCTGTCATGAACAAGGGATTTCAAACTATGTACAGGATCTATTTTCATTAAACCACATCACTCTTATGTGCTTACCAGGCACTGTTATTGCACCTAAAACTGCAAGCTCCTGAGCTTGAAATTTTGTGATGATAGTTCAGACTTATTTATTTTACCTATATTTAAATGCCTACAATGCAGGCCTCTAAGTCTGTGCTGCTCTTCTGTGGTTCAATACAGAGTTAATCCAAGCTAAGGAGCTGAAGAACCATCATCAGATGCTTGTGGGAGACAAGGAGTGAGCTAGGTGAGGGGATTCTATCTGTGTGATATACACCACACCTAGAAAGAAAAAACTCTCTTGAGCAACAGAGCAGAAACCATGAATATTAGCTGAATAAAGATGACATCAAGTGAACTCTGGTAGAGAGAGAGCTCTTGAAAAGTTTGCATGCCTGCATCCTTTTATCTACAATAAAATAATGAAAAGAAGACAACAATACTAAATTCTGCTGTGCCCTGAACTCTCACTAGATGAGAATTGAGCACAGAATATAGCTCTAACAAAGTGAGTTTTGGCTTTCAAGAAGGTAATTTTTCCATATTACATTTCTGAATGCCTAAGATGAAGCAAGAATGAAGTGCTCCCAGGTTGCAAAGTCTATGAATTCTCAAAGCCATTGATGAAAATGACCTTGGTATTACCATAGTGAACTAGAGCAGAGATTGCAAGTGGCTCTGAGCAGTTGCCCAAATGTGTTCAGACCAAATCTGCTTCAGAAACAACATGAAAGCTCCAGACATTTTCTGTCAAAACAACTGCTTAATGCCCTTTAGTTGTAGCTTGTGTTCTGATCTCCTCTCTTTAGATATACAAAATCATTCCAGGTTTTATTAATTTGATTTTCAGAATACAGAGTAGAAATGTGATTTTCTTTTATTAGATTTCCTCTTTAAGGAAGAGACTGAATAAGGCCTATAATTTACAAAGGAGAAATGAGCAAGTCATGGTAACCTTAAAACCTTTGTAAAGAGGCTTGCATCTTCCTTGTACTTCAGCTCCTCACCTTAAAAAAAAAAGGAATAGCATTTCCCTACCATCTGTAGATTGAATTGATGAAATAGATGGTGATTTTTTATAAAAAAAAATATTCTTGAAAATTGGTAAAACGTAACTTTCTGAGAAATCAGAATTTCCTTTGTATTATCATAAAGAAATTTCTTCGCATTATCAGGACTTTCAAATGGCCTCTGTCCATTACCATAAAAAAAGTCTAAAAGTTCCTCTATATTTTAAAATGCCAGTCAAGAAAAATTAATTTAAGTTAGGTATGGAAAAAGCAATTGTATATACAAGACATTAGAGTTCCTCCTTGTAACATTTTCAGAGAATGTTTAAAATGATCTGCAAAGCCCTTAAATCCTCAATTTAATAGAATTTTTCATGTTTATATGATAAACTGGAGATCTGAATTATTAAACAAAACCACTAGAGGTTTCAATTAAGCATATGTACATGCAATAATCTCAAAGATCAATCTAATAATGAATTGGAATATTTCTTAATAATAAGGAATAAATAAATCAAGGACATTCTATATGTAAGAGCCATTAGAATCACAACACAGTGAAAAGACCACTTTTAGAAAGTTTTGGAGAACTTTCAGTAGGTGTGCCATTGTGTCATTGCTTAAATATTGTACCTTTCTCTCATAAAAAGATGGCTATAGAGTTTTCGGCCCTGCACTAGTTCCATTACATTTTCACCGAAATGTTGCAGCTCTTCTTTGTCTGTTTGAATTTTTCATCCCACTTGTAGCTGACTGTCTGTTTATTTTTGGTTTAAAGGCTCCTTAAGCAGGAGAGATGATGTAGGGCTGTGCAGCAGCTTGGATCTCCGAGCCTTTGCCCCACTAAAGCCCTTGGCTGCAGCCTGGCCCTGCTCTGGCACACAGCTGGCCCCAGCCTGCTATGTCAGATTATTTAATCCCAGATGTAGGACTTCCCATCTGCCTTTTTCCACTGCATCAGTTTCCCATCAGATCATTTCTTCTGATTGTCAAGGCTCCTCCAGATAGCAAGGACCCTACCAACATTGTATTGATCCCAGCTCCCAATATGCTGTCAGAATCTTCTATCTTTATCTTAGCTGTGGCTGCTAAGCTGCAACTACCAAGAACTTTCTGAGATTTGACAGTCTGTGCTGAGAAAAAGATTATATTTTGCTTTTTCACCTGTGCCTAAAAATCTTATCTGATATTGTATCACCCAAAAATCCTGATACAGAAGTGAAATTGTGAAGGACATAGCAATGTAGATCATTTGGAAAGGTCAGAGTAATGGCCACTCTATTGCAGAAAAATGATCAACTTGCTCAAATTGGAAACTATCCTTCTTCTGTCAGACCTACAGTGTCTGAGTGCTTGTCTGCAGACAAACATACCATTCTATGCTGATACAGATAAATCATCCAACTATTACTATGTGCTTGGGGTTTTTTCCCAGTTTAAAGTGATGCATGCTGGTAAGACATATTTGGATAATTTTTTACTATGACTGCTTTTTATTATATTATTTTGCTTATTGCTGTGGCCTAAATTTATTAATATCCTTAACTGACAGGCTGCAATTTGTGTCATTTGTATGCTTATAAAGTAGAGTTGGAAAAGAAGCTCTATGTTCTTTCTGCATCAGATGTGTCAGGAAAATCAGCTTGCAAAAGTAAGAGGAGTTTCCTAATTTCCCTTTATAGATACACATGAATTGAGAGTGGTCCTGGGGAGAAGGATTTGGGGGTGCTGGTTGTTGAAAACTGGAGGAGAGCTGGCAATATGCACTTGCAACCCAGAAAGCCAACTGTATATCGGCTGCAGCACAAGAAATGTGAGCATCAGGGAGGGAGTTGTTTCTGACCCTCTATTGGGAGCTCCTCTGGAGCACTGTGTCCTGCTCTGCATCTGTAAATATAATGTGTGTCTGCTGGAGTGCATCCAGAGGAGGGCATGAACATGGTCAGAGGGCTGGAGCACATGTTCTGTGAGGAAAGACTGAGAGCTGGTGCTCAGCCTGGAGAAGAGAAGGCTGTGAAGAGATTGTAGAGAAGCTTTTCAATACTAAAAGAAAGCTGGGGACAGTAGGGTCTGTAGCTATAGGATAAGGAGTAATGGTTTCAAACTAGAAGAAGATAAATTTAAACTAGATAAAAGTAAGAAATTTTTTACAATAACAGAGAAACTACACAGGAACAGTTTGCCCAGAATGATGCTAGATGTCCCATTGCTGGAAATATTGAAGGTCAGATTGGATGGGTTCTGAGCAACCTTATGTAGTCAAAGATGTCCCCGCTCATGCCCCTGTCCTGCAGGACCTTGAAAGGCCTCTTCCAATGCAAATTATTCTATGATTCCATGATTCTTTGGAAACAATAAGGCTGAAGATATATGTTGAAGATATTCTTGGATTTCCAGAGAGACTTGTCTTCACAGCCAGAATGCTAAGCTGAATCTCTATGTATGTTTTTCGATAACTATTCCCTATATGAATTTTACATCCAGCCTATTTTAAAAACATTCCTTGAACTTCCCAATTCCCAGTTTCACATCATAGCTCCTAAGTCAAACCCCACAAACAGCAATGTGAGGAATAGCTCATGCAAACTTTGCACTTTGCTGAGCTCTCTGAGTAAATAAACACATAATTTTGTTAAATATTTTTAATTATTTAAAAACAAGCATATTATTTAATCATTCTTTCTGTGTCTGTGAAGGGACACTGGGATTTTCTGTCTGCAAACTAGTTTCCTGGAGCTAGATTCAGATAAACCTACAGCTTCTACAGCAGATAATTCCTATCACTTCACAAATGCTTTCTAACCATCTCCAGAGGGCCAGTATGCTGAGCAGGAGCTTCCTCACCAAAATAAAAGAGGATGCCAAAAATTCGGGCTTAGTGTGAGGTGAAGTGCTTGTTGTAAGCATAACTATTTTCTCAAGAGAGAGGTACCCAAAGTACTTTGAACTCATACCTTAGTGATGGATGCAGGCACTGGGAAGTCAGGTTTCTTTCCTGATGGGCATTACTAGAAGTCAGCCTGTGACAGTGCTGTAGCAGATCAGCTAACGTGAAAAAAAAAGGCATCTCTGTTCTTGAGGCATCCTCGACGTTGTTGCCTATGTTTCATTACATTATTTTTTGAGAAAAAGGCATCAACTCACAGAAAAAAAAATCCTGGCTATATGTTCAGGTTCCAGACTGAAACAACAATTTATTTCACTCGGGGAACATGTTTGTTTATTTTAAATTATTTGTATCTAATCGGGAAACTATGCAACTATAATGAATAAATATCAAGACATGGCCCAAAAATACAGTCTCAATGGGAAAGCATCATAGATGTACTAGTCAGGTAAAATTCAGTACTACAAAAATTATTGCTTAAAGAAAATGATTTCTTGTTTATAATAAAGTCTAAGATATATTGTTCCTGGAAACCTTCTTTCTGCTGGAGGAAAGAGCCAGACAAAATCCTTCTAGGATTTATCAGATTCTTTCGTATTATATCTCCATCAGAAGCTTACAAGGATACAGAGCTAGGCTACATTTTTAATTCACCTTTTCTTCACATTGAGGAGACAAACCCCTGGATATTCCTAAACTGTGCTGATGTATGCACATATATTTGTTGCCAATATAGGATGCCAGAGATGAAACTATATGAAGATATCAACAAGCTGAATGCGATTCTGGTTCTGACTTGTTGGGAAGAAAATTCTGATGAATGAACTATTCTTTATTTCAAAAGGAAGTGTGGGAGATGGGTTATACCCTGGGAAGTCTGTTAATGCTGAAATAAGACAGAAGAGTATAGGCAGTACATACAGCAGCACCATAAAAACCACTCTGGTCAACAAATGGGAAATAGAAACCAGCAAAATAAGTTTTCACATTAATTAGGAAAAAAGAAACCAAACCAGAAATTTTAAATATTTATTTGTCAGACTGGGATAACAGCCTTTATAGAGCACAATTTGCATAAATTCTCAAGATACATCCTGTATACAATCACAAAACCATGGCATGGATTTATACATAAAGTGAAAACTGGGACAGATTTACAAGCATTTTTATACAATCTCATACTGCTTTTGTTTCAGTTTTTACAACTTTCAGAACAAATCTGTTTTGTTTTCATTTTTCCTGATGATTCTGGAAGCAAAATGAAAATTAAAAGAAATTCAAACCAAAATGAATATCAACAAACCACCACCTATGCATGCAACATTCACTGTGGAAACATTACATTTGCCCAAGGACTATTCTTCTTTTTTTGTTGTTTTTGCAGGGTTTTTTTGGTGTTTTTTGGATTTTTTTAAACATTGTGTCTGCTGTACACGTTGCCTGTAGCATGACAGCACACACGTTTGTCAGCCATTGTTGAGCACCTGAGCACATCACTGAACATCTATAAGATACAATCAAATAAGGACACACTCACATGCTTGGATGTCAAATGGAGTTAATAATTTAAACTCAGTTTGTTTTACAAAAATGTATATTTATTTACAGGGTAGCAAATTAAGAAAACGACTCTCGTCAAATCGTCTAGTTTTAATTATGGATATCTATATATATTATAACTTTTGAGCTCATCAATATATTTGCTTATTATTTTTTTTTTCAAAATAATAAAACGGAACATATAGAAAACATTAAAATGTTTCTTATGGTTTAAAGAGAAAGTATCCGGTTTCACTTATTTCTATTTTCCTTCTAAAGGCAACATGTATTTATAAAGAGCAATTCATCCTACATGTCAGGTGTATTGAAAATTCACAAGGCATGTAGGACTAGAGTTTAAATATAATGTAGGTGGATACTTATGCTAAATTTCCTCTCTGTTTAATTACCTTTATAAGTTACACTCACACAAATTTTCTCTGCTATTCACATAGGTATGTACATATCTAGATATATAATCAAATAATGAATCTGGGACATTCAACATCATAGCAATGAAAATAAACTAGTTAAAAATAGTGTCAGTTATGATTCAAATAATAATTTAAAAAAATACTATTAACATCTTTATGATATCTCCATGAAACTAAATCCTGATTAAATAATCTCTATTGGGCTCACACTAGCTTACAATATAATAGATGTCTTCTTTTTCTTCATCATCATTCTTAAAGTATGAATCAATATCAGCTGGTTACCAGCTACCATATCCCACAACGTAGCCATGCAAACATCCAGCATCCAGAAAAACAACTCAAATATTTCCTAGGTCTTGATTTAAAGCCAGTTCAAGTCAGCAGATTGGTTGTTACTGACTTAAACTGGTTTTTGTTTCGTCCATACAGGATCCATGTAATGTAAAACCATGGGAAATAACAAAGAAGCAGCACTCATTGCCCCTGGATACTATCCCTTTAAAGTGTAATGATAAAGAACTAGCTCAACATTCATCATAGAAACTCTCATGTCTAGTTTTAAACTGAAAAAAAAGTGGCTGTTTGCTGCTCATTTTATGCATACTAATAACAATGATAATGTTATAAATCCCTATCATTTGTAAACACACACACTGTGCTTTTGCTCATTTTTCAGCTTGTTTCCACTCTACAAGGCTTGAACTAAGAAGCAACTTCAATTTCTGTTGTCTCAGCAGATTTATGAATTAAAAGAGTTAAAACGCCTCTGCTTTTGCCTTCCTGCAATATGTATCTTCAAAGCAATCATAGAAATGTGTGAACTCATTAATAATCAATCACTCAGAAATGATAAAAGCTGTTGCCACGTCTGAGCACATTTGGCCAGATAAAAGAAACAAAAATTAATGAGAAAAAACAAAATAAAAATATACTGAGATATATACAAAAACGGTAAAAAAATACTAATAGTCCTTGCTTGATTGTTTTTTTAAAAAACATTGTCACGAGAGTTTTTCCTGACTTCATTAATAAAACAAACAAACAAACAAACAACAAAATGAGAAACTATGCATTCAAACATGAATCTGTGTTGCATAGAGTGATTTCAGTACAACCTAGAAATTTGGTCAACAAAAGGAACTTGGCACACTTTGGTGGCATTCTCTGACCTCTGAATGATGCTGCCCCAGAGCTGGGTGTGCTAGCCCCGGTGTGACACACGCCCACCCCGGGTGACACCGAAGGAGCCCCGTCCTTGCTGCAGCTGGCCAAGGCAGTGCCGCGTTCCTCACAAACTCTACTCTTTGTGTTCCATGACAGGAGTCCAAAACCGCCACTTCAACATGCAGAAACACTTTGTGTGTTGTTCAGAGAACCAAAGAGGCTTGAGTTAAACCAGTTGCTGACAGATGATTAGCCTCAAAGGCTGTTCCCTACAGCCGCAGCAATACCACCCAACAAAAGTATTCAATAAAATATCGGCCACATTTTTGTGTGAGCAAAGCACGCCTGTTCACTTTCTCAATTACAGATGACGATTACAGGCTTCCAGTAAGGCAGCCAGAGACTGCTCGTTCCTCTCAGAAATCTCCATAGCAACTACCAGTGCGACTTGCTGCCTCTGTAGCAAATCTTAGCAAGAACAAAACCACCAGCAGTTTGCACAAAATTGCACACCTCGTGGCTTGTACTTCACACAGAATGGTTTTTTTTTTTTGCAGGTCTTTTTTCAAAGTACAAACACAGTATAGTCATCAGGAATGCAAGATAACCCAGCAAGAGAGCAACACATATGTCAAATGTACCCACACAGGATTTTTTGTTTCAGTTGGGGATTTTTTTTCTTTGAATTATTTTCTTATAAAAACATATACCACATCAAAACATAGAATTTTTACAATAACTCCAGAGGACTGTTCTTTAAACATATGAGAGGTAGGGTATACATATACTGGTGAAAGCATAAAATTCAACATTAAAGCACATATTCTACTTCCACTGTCAGTGATGTTGTGTTTTTAAGATAGCTAATAAGATCTTTTGGTAAGATTGCTCTGCTTGCAAGTTAAGCAGGCTACCAGCAGGTTATGAACAACAGGAGTTTCCTTGTGTGTGTAGCATCAGTATCATTTGTATGTTTCCTCTCACATTCCTGTTCCATGCTGATATTTTAAGTTGATAAACATAAACCAGGAACTGTATGTGGGAAGTGTCACCAGATTAAATGGTGTAGCTTTTTCACAGTCAATTCAGTTGTGTAATAACCTAAGCTTCATTTTTGCCCTTTTTTTAAAGCATATATTTTCCAGAAGAATATTTTCAGTTGGTCTTGCACAATCTGTGGAAGTGTACTACATATATTCAGAAAATATAAGACAATGTACATTAAATAATTTAATGAAAATTGAAAATTCTTTTTTGGGCCAGAAAAATAAATGGATGACATGCAGAAATTTGGTAATTTTCTTTTTAAGTATGCAAAGGTCATAAGTTCATATTTCCAGGGAAACTACTTTTTATTGAAGCTATGAAATATTTAATGACTTCTGAGTAACATGGGAGTTAGTACCATTGATTCTTGGGTTTTAACAAACTTGCAATACTTTTGGCAACAGGAGAAAAAGCCCTCATTTCTTCAGCCATGGTACAAGGGAAAATACAGCAACCAGCCTCAGCCATGCCAGGCAGTAGTTTCTTCCCAAGTGAGCTAACTGCTTGGCTTCAAACCCCTGAAAGAGGATGTTGACACAGACTTAAAAGTTGCAAGTTTCCTTCTTATTTACTTCTTTCCTAACTGAGAAGCCATGCTGTTGAGTGGGTTATACTCAGACATTCACCTGAGATAGCAAGAGGATATTCTTCATTCTAATGCAGCAGCACCCAGTCAGGAACTGCCCTGCTGCCCCTTCCCCTTACATTCCAAGTGTGTCACTAGTGTTGATACAGAGCCCTGTGTCGAGAGGGTCACTGTTGGCAAGGTGGGGCTGCTGCTCCACAAAATAGCCTAGAATTCATTGTCTCTCTACAGTTTCAGAACAAGTCTGGTAGCTGAAAAACGTGAGGACTAGTTGAAATAACTGCATTAGTCCCAAAGCTTAAGTCTCTTGAATCTCAAACTGATTTAGACCTTCGGACTCAAAGGGTGGGGTGAAATACAGTGTCACTGACATTGAAACAGCATTTTGTCTTTCTGATGTAGTGCAGTTTATAACCTATCCTTTCTCTTTAAAACCACATCCCAAGTTATACACCGTTTATATAATTTTATTCATCACTTTCTAGGAGAGTGGTTCATATCCAGTGTTAACACACAGAAACAAATGAAACAATCAGATCTGATTCTCCACAGCATAGTTTTTGAAAGAAAAAGAAAGAAGGAAAAAAATAGTGTAAAATAACATCACCACTCTTGCAAACACATTGCAGTTTGTGTCAAGTGGCATAATCTCACTACAGCAAATTATCAGAGATCCTAAGGTGCAGAGGAGCAAGTTTTGCACTTTTGATAAGTGAGATTTAGAAAGTCAGTCACCCTAGGTGCTTTTGCATAAAATGATCTCCTTCTGGATGCACAGAGTACCAGACTGCGCTTCCCACCACACCACCTGCAGCTCCAGCCGAGCTCTGCGTTAGCACCTGCCTCCAGCCTTCATTGCTTCCTTCACAGTTACTCTCTTCACAAAGAGTCCAACAACACGGAGCCCTCGTATCAGTCTTCGTTTCAAACAGCCGCACTTTAACTTCTGGGCCCAGATTTTCTTCTCGTTTTGCTGTGTTTTGCAGCAAAAATAAGTATACTAGCCCTCATTTAAGTGTGCTTTGGAGCCCAGAGACTGCTCTTTTCTACTTTGTATTCTGAAAGACTAGCTAAACACAATGATATCAAACTATATTCTTGAAGTGATGCTGTTTAGAGCAGACTCTGCATGTTTTGTGCCCGAAGCAGTCAGCTCTGCTCAGTGTGTTTGTGTGGAGCTGACCAACAGTTTGTGCCAGTTTACTATTCTTTTTCTTAGATCAACTTTGTCAAGCCAGATATAAGCTTCCCCAATCAGTGTCTTTTTCATAAACTTCCCTCCATTGGAGACAAGCAGAATCTGTGAAAATAATCATCATCATCATCATCNAGAATTTCCTGTAATCAAGAACTTCACCATTTTTAAAAATTTTCCATTCTGATTTGGAAAGCAACATAAAAAATGCAAACTTTGCAAACTTCACATTATGAATAAAATATAAAATAAATTTCAAAAGGGAAAAAATTTGCAAATGTTTTCCTGAATAAGCTTCCTACTTCCTTGTCCAGTTTTGATATNGGACAGCTTAGATACTTAATGGCTACTAGTCAACAGGTTTGAGAAGGGAAAACTCTTAGGCACTAAACTAATAGGAAACTCCATTCATCACAAAACATGTCCTTAAGGAAAATGGGCAGCCTGTCTCCACTGCTGATGGCTTTCTATGTCTCTAGCTTAGGTGTTTGCTGAAGAATGGACTGCCCAGAAACTGGAAAGCCAAACCAGAACATCTGTGAAATTCGCTCTTCTGGTT
>VYZR01133042.1:0-12776 GCA_013400675.1 Oxylabes madagascariensis
TGGATCAGCTCCCCAGAGCCAGCACGAGGCTTGGCCATGCTCCACAGGGAAGTTTGGGGGATCCTGCCCCAAGCCTGGCACGGGGTGGTTGAGGACACACTAATTTCTAATTAATGAGCTTTTTCCTTCCTCCTTGGCCAGGGGTTTCCAGGGTGTGAAGCATTTGCAGAACCAGATCCCTGCAAGTGAGTTTTTGCCATGGATACCTGCCCAGGGAGCTCCTTGTTACAGACAGGGTAAAAATAACATGGGAGGAGGAGAACACTGTCTGTTGATCAGCATAAATCACTGAGGAGTTCTGCTGGCATTTACTAAATGCATAAAATAAAGAGTTTTGGGGCACTGGAGAGCCTGGTGAGATTCCCTGTCCCTGTGTAAGGTCAGCTCCCAGCTCATCCCCACGCAGACCAGCTGCTCTGGCTTTCCTGGTAAATCCAGATGCTGAATCCCACTTAAAGGGATCCCAGAGGCAGCAGTGAGGAGCACTGTCAGCCCCTGACGGGACTCATGCTGGGAATCTCTGCCTGGAAGCAAGAGAATGGGAGCAAATCCCTTTGGGGGAAACACTTCCAGACCTCCCAGGGATATTCAGGAGCTGCCACTTCCCTGGGATCAGCTCCATGCCTGGCATTAGGGATAGTGGATGGCTCTGTACTGGGATCTCTGAAACTCAGCCAACACCAAACCACTTCCCAGCCACAGCAGGGAAAACCGAACAAATAACTTCATGCTCTGTGGTCTTGTTTCTGGCAAGAGCTAAAAATGCAGGTATGAGGGAGGAATTATTAAAAGCATTGTATCTCCTATTATTTTACCAAAAAATAATAGGATTTTGGGAGGAGAAGAGAATGAAGGTGAACACTGAATAGCCATCACACAACTGGCAGAGCAGGTAACAGCCACCATGACTTATGAAGGTTCATGATTTGTTATTATGCATGGTAAATACCTTTCCAAATTGCTGGGAATAAAGTTTTGGGGTTATCTCTTGCACGCACACAAAAAGCTTTGCCAACAAGATTTGGGGGGAGAAAAGACAAATCAGATGCAAGAGGGATCATCTGCTTCCTTCACCAAGACAGCAGCAGCTGCCTGAAGGGTGCAGGAATAAAAGCAACTCCTTCAAAATTCAGAATCCAACCCATCTTTACCAAACTCGGCAGTGTTATTTTCCTGCTCAATTTTAACCCAAGGTCCTTTGCAGTGTTGCCAACTACTACAAGCCTTCAAATATTGATCTTTTGGGAAAGAATCAGCTCCTGGAGCCCTGTTATCCACTGGCAAACCTCCCCCTGCACAGCTTAAAAAGAGTTTTTAAATTCTTGTGGCGCAGCACGGAAAGATTTTTTGTTAACTTTCCTAACTGGAAAGTGCACAAATGGAATGAATTCAACATTTATTCCATGAATAAAAACACAAAGCCCATCAGTTGGTGTGTTTAAGGAGAGCTCAGGAATGCTCTGGTGCCAGACTCAGGACACTGCAATGCTTGTAGTTGGCAACACCACATTCCTTGTGCCATTTGGGGGGTGCTGCTGTTGGCATAGCTCTTTGCTAAAATGAAATTGGGGGTTCCACAGTGTAAAACAAAACAAAAAAAAAAGGGGGGTAGGTGGGGGGGGAAAAAGGGGCAGAGAAAGGGAAAAAAAATTCCACAAGTAGGAACTTACCACAACAGACAATAGTAAGAGTGGGGAGGAGGGTCAGCAACCAGGGCGATAGAGGAGAAAACAGAAAGTATTTAATTAGGGAAATTCCATAAAACAAACAAGCAGCAAATTGGCAGCAAATAAATTTTAAAATTAAAAAAAAAAAAGGGGGGGGGGCGAGCATCCATTAAAATATTTAAAATAAGGGGGGGAAAAAAAAAGGGCAAAACATGCAACAAACCTGAAAGCTACAAAGCACAAAGGTCAGAAAAAGTGTGGCAATGAAGGAGCACGATGACAGACGAGAGCTGAACCCACGGTGTCTTTTACCATGCAGTAAAACATGACCAAGTGGTGTTAGAATCATAACCAATGGCAGGAGTCTCTCCAGGGGTCGATTTAGGGGCAGAATAATAAAATAGATGCTCACAGGCCTCATTGGCTTGAACACATTGACATCATTTCCACACCTAGCACAGGTTCTCTGCTGGGCTGTGTCTGCCTGGACCTTCTATGGGGACAAGGGGATGATTTCCAGGGCCAGCCCTGAAGTGTCAGGGTTTATTTTAAGCTGCTCAATTTCCATTTTTTTTTTTTTTGCTAGGCTGGAATTGCAACTGACATTCAGACATCACCAGCCTAAATTATTACAACACCGAAGTTTTTTTTGTCTCAGCCTCAGTTCAGTAAGTGTGTGGTGGAAACCTGGAGGGAGGTGGCCCAAAATGAGCTGCCTGATCCATAGAAAAGCAAAAATAAACTGGAAAGATGAAGCCTGAACAAATAACATCATAATCACAGAGCTTTTTAGTGCTTTCTGAGACTTCTCCATGCTCATGCACCCACTGTGCCAACTGGACTAGGGCAGAAGTCAAAGTGGCCCTGCAGATTAATCAATTGCTTTGTCTATTTTTAACCCAAAAGCGTGGTTCTCGTGGTGTGTGTTGCAAAACTCTGAGCAGACAGCCTCCTCAAAAACCCAGGCAGCAAAACTGGCCCCAGTTACCACAACTGAGCCCTTTTTACTGCCAGATAAACCCCTACAAAAATTGACTGAGAACAGAAGGAAGCAGCTTCTCCTCTGAGGTCAAAGGTGCACCTGCAGCAAACCAGGTTTGTGTTTGGTACCTCTGAGCATTGGTGCTTAAATCGACCCCTGTGGGTGGGGTGAAAATATGGTATGGAGGGATGATTTTCTGTGTCAATGCTGATGGAAAGAAATATAAACAAATTATAAAAACAAACTAGTGATGATACAGTGGCTCATTCACCAAAGAACCTCATTAGTGGAACACGTCAGCATCCATGCACTACCTACAGCTGCTTATGAAGAAATTCCTACTACAACCACGGTTTATTGGGATTTCTTTGGTTAATGAATTGTTTTAAACAGCAGACAGCAACAGAAACACCCACAACTAGCACATGTGGGCAAGCGTTGGCGTGAGTCATCTGGAAACTCAATTAGTGTTCTTTGCTAACTAAGATGGAGTTACCTACCTCCCAGCCAGTACTCTGTGTGATAAAAAGTAAAAAGGGCATGTCACAGAAACCAAAAAAAAGAAGAGTTTCAAAGGCCAAAACATGACCAGCAATAACCCTGCAATGGTTCCAATGGTTCTAAGTCATCATGCATCCAAAGCAGCCTCCTCTGGCCCAGCACTGCCAGGCCCTCACCAGCCCTTAAGCTGGTGGCTTTTGCACCATCCAAGTTTGGAAAGGTTCCTTCCATTCTTTAACCACCACATGAACAAACAAACCCCCCCAGCATTTCTGGATGTTACCTACCAGGCTAAAGGCAAGGTACAGTGGGTTTTCCCAGCATGCAAAACACAGTTTAAAAGAACATCTGAAAGGATAAACTGGAATTTTTAACTCTTGGATAGCTCTGAAGTTACAACAGATCTTGGTACGTGATGTTCTCTCGTGTTAAATTCCAGAGAAAAAAAACTGTTAATGATCCTTTTATTTACTGTGGATCATCATTTGACAATTCTCCTGGAATCTGAGAATAATGGTTTTTCATTTTCCTTGCACTGAGCATTTGAAGTTTCTTCACAATTCACCCTGCAGCTGAAAATTCAAACCATTACCTGGTGAACAATCTTGCTGAATGCTTCCTGCAGTTTACCATGAATAGTAGACAACTTCTTGGCATCTCTGTTGGCTTCGTGAATAGGAATAAGGACTTTGTAAACCTCATTAACTGCTTCATACATGCCAGCCTACAAAAATAAGGCCCATCAGATTGCTCCATCAATTCAACAGCCAGAATTACACACACAGCATTTAAATGATAAAACTGCAAAATGAAAAAGTGGCTGAGACACCACGGTGGGATTATCACATCTTTTCCTAAAATGTACCCAGAGATAAATGGAATAAAATCCTCAGTTACCCCTGAAATCAAGAGTCTGGTGTATTACAACTTGCCATCAGTAATTAGGATCATTAACATAACGAATCCTGGGTATTTTGGATGGATACAGGCACAAAAACAAAACAAGCTAAACAAGATCCTAACCAAATCTATGGGAATTAAATACGGAAAAGCTTAAGTGCACATTTCAGCATTTTCTGTTCAGCACACCTTCAGCCTGAGTGACTTCTGCATCCACTTCTGGCACACCAGGAGAGATGGACTTTGGAAAATCCTCAGGATCTCTCTCATTGTCTCATGGAGTGGGTCCAGCCCATTGTGGGCAGTCACTGTATAGAGTGGCTCAGCAGGAATTCCAGGTTTTCACCCTGGAATTATTGTTGCTTGTGCTTAAACCACTGAATGACACTGTGCAGTGGGAATTAATTCACTTGTTTTCCTTAACCAGGCTGTCTTAAACAATTAAAACTGCAATTGCTCCATGCAAATTAAGCATTTACAATAGGGTTATACACTCAGAGAGAAAGCATTTTCCTTCCTACTGCCCAGCAGTGTGAGGTTGCTGGAGAAGGGAGGTAAAGAAATTAAAGTCTTCTACCATGGAGAAAGATGCTGCAGCCTGTTCCAGCAATCCCACCAGACCAGCTTCTGTAAAATACTTCCCAGAACAGATTCCTTCTTCATCTGGGGACACAACATCATCAGAAACTGCTGACTCTTCCAAAACATTGGAAGATATGTTCTGGGGAGATGTAAGAGATAAAAATACATTTACTCAATTTAAACAACACTCAACACTTCCAATACTTTGAAAGGCAGCTGATTTGCAGTCAAATCCTGACATTTCTATAGAAGTGGCTTTCTATTTTTTGTAGAGTAAATATATATAAAATACAGCTTTCTATTTTTGTAGAGTATATACGTAAAATACAGTTTTCTATTTTTGTAGAGTATATATGTAAAATATTTCCATTTTCGTAGTGTATATTTAAAATATATCTATTTTTGTAGAGCACGTGTATAAAATACAGATTTCTATTCTCACAGAGCAGCATTTCATTCATGCAACAAACAGTGAGCACGGTTTGAGGATGCAGGCACAGAACTCCCAGCACGTGGAAACACTTTGTGCCTCAGCAGCAAAGCCCAAAAAGCCCTCAGGGAGGAAAATGCCCACCTGAAATGTCACACAGCCCACGGGGAGGTATTTCCTGTCCTCCAGCATGCTCAGGTACTCGGCCACCAGGGCTGCAGAGTGCACCAGGCACTGGGCAGACTCGGCGTGGTTGCTCCTCTCGGAATGTTTCCCTGCCATGTTCTGCAGCCACGTCAGCCGCAGGTCAGGGGAATTCTGGTAGCCCTTGGCAATCCTAAAGGGAGAGGAAACCTCTGTGATTCCATGGCCTTTCCTTCTGAACCAGCACAGCCCTTCAGCAGGGCTTTTTTCACACTGTATTTAGGCATTTCTGCTTAAACACCAACCCCCCTTAGTGCTGTCTGGAAATTCCTGAGACAAGCAGCTGTCGAGATGGGAATTCACCCTGAACTACAGACTTTAGAGCCAGTTAGTGGTGGGTGAGTATCGCTGTCATACACCAAAAACGACACAGACTCTCGAGATCGGAAGGCTAGAAAAATGACTCTTATTTTGGGATGTGTCTCCCTTTTATACTATTTTACACAGACTAATTTGATTGGAGAAACAAAGGCAAATCTCTTCAATCACATTGGTTAAAACAGAGGGACATCAAGAAAAGTCCCTCCTGTGAGAAAGAATGGATAACATAGGTAGAGTTACAAAAACATTTCTCTTGTTTACAGAAAATTGCCCGGGAAAAGAATTTCAGAAACCAAAACATCTCAGGCTTGAAATGAGGGCTACAGGTGAGCAGTGGGTGATGCATCAGCTCTTGACCAAAGCCCATGTTTCACCTGAGACTGGTGGCAACCCAAAGATGCGGGACAATCCAAGAACACCTGCCTGGCTCCCTACAACAAAACCTCTGCTGACCACTGAGAAGCCTTCAGGGCCATTTGTGCAGACAGCACCATGAAATTTGGCACTTGGGAGCTTAACTTGGCTCTGGAATATCTTTTGCATGTGGACTCCATTGTATGTACCACCAAAAAGCCTTTTGGGCAAGCAGGTGGAGCTGGAAGACCCCCAAGTTTTCCCTGAAGCAAGCAGGGAGAGTTCTCTACTCAGGTGGAAGATGAGATTTCCAGGGATGGCTGGGGAATGAAAACTACTTTTATCCAAGATAAGCTGCCTAAATGTCAAGCAAAACCTGTCAGCACCGCATTCAAACACAGCAGACAGGCACATACTGGTCTGTGAGCAGTGAGACCCAAAACTGCTCCAAAATCAAGTCCTGTAAGTGCCCAAATTTGCAGCATTTGAGCCCAAATCCATGTGGAGCACTGACATCTCCTTTCCCTACAGTGCCAACTCTACCTGTACATCAGGTCAATCAGCATTTCTGGATCTTCCTGGTGCTCCTTCATTTTAACTGTGTCCGACAGGATCATATGGAGGTTGAACACTAAATCCTGGACCTGTGAAAAATAAGCTGTTGTAAACAACTGGCAATGGGAACTGAGCTACACATTGTTATGTGAGGAACACAGTCACTCTGAATCTCTGCGTGTTTGCATCTTGTCAGAACTAATCAAAGACCTGAGTTTTATGTGATTAGATGATTAAAAAGACCAAAACCCAAACCCTTTTTAGGGAATGCATGCAAATTCCAGTTCTAGATGGAGGTTTAGGGACAGCCTGTTAATGAATTACACATTACTTGTCTTGCGGTTTATGTCTTTTACCTGGTCAGGAAATGTTGTCTCCCTAAGTTCCAGATCCTCTTCAGCATATGTCAGAATAGTCTTGAGGGAACGTCGCAGATATTCTTCGTTGAAGTTCTGCGATGTCCCCACCAGGGATGAGAGGGACATGGTCACCTGCATCTTCACTCTGGCAAAGTTCTGCAACAGAGATGTTGTTAGGGTATTTCAGCAGCCTGGAGACAGTGCAATACCAGTGCTTTGGAAAGGAAAAAAAGAGGAAACTCAAGTTTTCCAAGAAAGGCTGTCCCAGAGCAGTGATTAGAATAAACCTGGTGCTGCCAAACTTCATAATCCGATGATTATTTCGTTCCAGATAAAGGTTCTCCTGCAAAAATATTAGCGTTGCCTGTTTCCACATAGTCTCCTCTCACATACCCTGAACAGGATGTGTGTTCATGACTCTCATGAAACATCCTTGATCCCAGTTGTTCTTGGTTTGGTCAAGCCTAAAAACTGGAATCCCCCAACCCCATTATCTGCAATAACCCAGTGAAGAGCAGCAGGACTCACGTTCCCGATCTCGAAGTTCTGCCTCATGAGGAGGTACAGGGAGGCACTGGCGTGGGACCTGATGGTGCCAATGCTGCTGCTGCAGTGCCTCAGGAGCCTCAGGCACAGGTCTGCACATTGCTCTGTCTCCTCCTCAAACAGCAGCTCAGGGAACTGGAAAACAGCAGGGGAGGAAATGGGTGCTTGGCCAGGCAGGAATGAGCACTGGGACAAACAGGCAGCAGTGAGGGTGCACTGGAACGAGAGGGAGCCCAATCTCTCTGTTCTGAGGGGAATGATGCTCATTTAAATCACTTTACAGTTAGGCAAAACTGGCAGCACTGGAAGGCAACTCATTTTACCTTCCCCTCCAACTTGCTCCTATGTCTACACCCTCACACTGATTTACATCACTCCCAAAAACTCAGGCTTAAAACTTGGAGCTTCTCCCCGCACACCTACAGAAACTGGGAAACAAATCCATTTAAAGTGAGATTTGTGCAGCTTAGACCCCACCTGTGCCTTGAGCTCCCCACTGAGCAGGTGCCTCTTCCCACTCAGTGCCAGCCAGCAGGAACCCACATCCCATCCATGGTGTGTGAGCTGCACTTTTTGGTGCAAGCAACCCCAAAATGCAAAAATGCAGGTGCTGCCCATGAAAACCAGGCCAGGCTACGCTGCCTGAAAATTAACACTGCCCAAAATAATAATTTCTTGGGGAAGTGACCCCATGCAAAGGAAGAAACAGCGCCTTCCTCCCTTAATGCTGCTCAAGGTGGATTTCAGCCCCCACAGGGGATTCACCTTTGAGACCAAAGCTCTCTGTGTGGCAAAGCAGTGCTGCAGGTAAAGGGCACTTTGGTTGCAGGCCATGCTGTGCAGCAGCACTTTGAGCACCCCGCCGAGGATGCTCTCCTTGGACTCCGTCACGGACACGGTCTGCAAAGGGAAACCAAGATTCCGTGAGCAGAAAAATGAAAAATGAACCTCCTCGGTGCCTGTGTGTGTGGGAGAGAGCAAATAGCTCTGAGCAAAAGCCCTTTGCACAGGGAAATTACCCACTTAGCTGGGGCAGCCAAACAGCCCCGCTCTGAGCCAACCCCCAGGTGAGGAACACCTGATCCATGGATAAAGCAGGGAGAAGGAATGGGGATTCTTTGTCCCCAGTGAGGCTCTCACTTTTGGGGACATTGTTCTGCTAGAGGGAAAGCCCATAGCTGGGCTTTAGCTGGGTTATTCAGGCACAAAGTACAATCCTTGGGATTCCTGGGTCTCTCTGCAGATCAGAGGTGGATTTGGGAAGCGTAGTCCTGCCTGCTCCCAGCCTGTGCCCAGGTTCATTTGTACAGAAATCAGGGGAACAAAGTGAGTACAGGTCCAGGAGGCTGACCTGGAACCCAGTGATTTGGGCAGGTTTGGGAAGAACTGGAGGAACTGTTTGGGACAGGGCAAGATTTGGAGATTTTTACAATTCATTCCTGAATAACTTTCTTGTACTACAAGGAGGGCAGAATCTTCAAATCCTAAATTCCAAGACTGAAGGAAGGTATTGCAGTGTAAAACCAGATTGTTCCAGGCTGGGATTAGGAGAGGCATCACCCCCTTCCTGCTGCAGCTGAACAGTTTTCTCAGCACTGAGGCAGTTTTGTTTAACAGAGTGCTGCCTGGCCAGGTGAGTGTAATGCCATTACATCTCCATTTTATTATCAACCTTACCTGTACAACTATCTCTAGAGTATCCAAAATTATCAGGTTGGCTTCTGTTGCAAGATTCCCATCGATGAGTGCCTCATGTTCTATCTCTGCCCTTGACCTGATCAGAGAAAACAAAGCAGTAAAATTACTTCCTGATTAAGGAACAGACCTACATATTTTCCAGTCAAAAATGTTCTCTCACTAGCAGAAAACTCCCAGTTACAGTTTGTAGATTTATCACTGGACAACACTACGAGGATATTTCAATGCACCCCCTGAGAGGACAGGAAGGAAAACTCAGATTTTTACAAGTACAGACTTACAGAGGCTTCACATTCACCATGCTTGGGGAGCTCACACTGCTCTCTGACACTTCATGACTCTCCCAGGAACACAACAACAGTTTAGAAGCCCAGTCCAACTCCAAACTGGCTCAGCAGCATCGTTAGGCATGCGACAGCACAACCAGGAACAGGACATGTGGCTTTATGCTGCAGGCTGTGGACACACGGTGGTGCTACACGAGCTGGGAACCTGCACTGGGAGCAGCACAGTGCAGCCTGCCAGGCTGCAATCTTATCTCTCCAAGCTACTCTGCATTTAATCCTTGCAGCACAACTTCCTCTCTGAGAAGAAGGACAAGGTTTTGCTGTTCCATGCCAGGCACTCGCTTTTCCTGGAAAGCCTTGCAAAGTCCAGACACCCACTCACACCTGTGGCTCCAGGAATTCAGCACAACCAGTCCCTTCCAGTGGCACCAGCTGCACTGGGCAGGGATCCAGCGGTGTACTGAAAGAACCCAACCCTGGCCTGCTCTGCCACAGGTGTCACCTCTGACAGACTCGTGCCAGGCCAAATCCCAGCAGGAGGGAGACCAAAATCCCAGAAAAATACACAGAAAGAGGGAGAAACGATTTGGCTCTTGGAGCTGTATTGCAGCAGCCCTTCCCTGCCACACTCCACGTCCTCTGGGAGCTGGCTCACACCACCAACATCTCCAGGACAGGAAGTTTTGGGACCTGGCCCCACATAAAATAATACCACCTGCATAAAATGACAGCAGCTGCAAGCTATGCACAGCCCTTGGAGTGAAAAGTCCTGTTTATGGGGTTTCAAAGGACCAGGTTCTACCTACACACACAGCAGACCCAGTCACTGCAAGCAGGGGTTAGAAAGCAGCTCTAGAGAGTTTTATCTAAGCAGCTCATTTTGTGAGGTGAGACACCATCCTTTGACCATCAAGGAATTCCACAGCTGTTAAATGTGTACTTGAGGTCCTTCTGGGAAGGACAGGGCTCAGACCCAGCATTGGCAGTGAACTGATGAGTCTTTCAGGCCGAATTTTAATCTGGTGTGACTCTGGAATTTATATCTCCATCACTTCATCAGCAGGTTGAAACACCCTGGTCATTTGGCTTTTCCAATGACTCAACAGGACTGGAGCCTTGGACAAAAAGCCAGTACTTGTCACAAGGAGAAATGACATTTTTGTGTGGGACAAAACAACTAAAGGCTGTGAAGAATTGCTTTCTACTCCAAGAAGAGTCAATGTCTGCAAGGGTAAAATTTGGCCTGATCTCCATCTGGGCTCTGAGGACCCCATTCCTCAGTTTCTTCAGAGCTTGCCTTGGGCTGAGATTGCATCCCTAGAAGGAACCATTCTTTTGCTGGGAGGATGGAGACTGCAGGTCGCGATTTGAGGAGACAGAAAACGTGCACAGCAAAGCTCAAACACAACTCCTGAGCCCTCTGGATTAAACCACAGCAAGAGAGGGAATTTTCAAGGAAATGGGTGTAATAAGCCAAAAGAGCTCATTCCAGTCAGTTGCACAAACACACTGAGAAGTTCTGCCAAGCATCACAAACAATGCTGTGATGATTGAGTCTGCAGATGTACAACATGGCAATTTATAAGAACTGCACACCAATGCTACAGTACCTGGCTGGTTTGTGGCTTCTAAAAGCACAGCACATGTGGAAAAACAATCAGAGTGATGGATTAGGACAGGAAAGGAAAGCGAGCTTTGAGAACTCCAGAATGCTCTCATGGAATAAAGGAAATATGACATGAGATATAAATGCTATCTGTGGAAACTCTTAATGGATCTTCCCTCTAAATTACAGCTTAGGGCAGGGTTTTAAGATAGTAATGGATTGTATAAATCTCTTTAAATCCGATTTGGAAGTCTGAGGAAGTAAGGGACGGTGGAAAGGCAAAGAGTTGGGAGGAGTAAAAGCTATTTGTTTTTTTTTTTGCAATGCCAGCCCTGTGCATCTGAGGGCTCAAACCTGCTGGCACAAGGGCTGAGTGGCTGCTGGCAGTGAATTCTGTGGGGAGGGGGACCCTGCTCTGACAGGCCCGGGCACATGGGTGGAGCAGAAGGATAAGGCAGAGTTACTTGTCAAGCTTCTCGGTGTTCTGCCGCCAGTGAGTCATATCCTTTCTCCATCTCAGATTCTCTTGACTTCCAAAGGCGCTCCCAGAAGGGCTCCTCTCTGCAGGGTAACAGCACAACAAACAGCAGTCAGCTGATGCTCATTCCTGCTGCACGAGCAGCACCTCCAGATCCGCTCACAAGTGGCAACAAAGATGATTTTCTAGAGCCTGAGGCTCTGTGGCACCCACCCAGGATGTTCACATGGCCCTAATTCTGTCACTGCTGAGTGGCACGAGACACAGAGAGGCAGCTGAGACACTCACTGGTCAGAGGAGTCCCTTCCTTGGACTGCACAAGGAGCCTGAGTGTGCCAACCCTCAGCATTCCAACGCTGCTGTCCTCAGCTGGCACCCAGGAATATTCTCAGGATGGTGCCAAGACCCCCTTTCCCACCTCACAATCTTTTGTTCTCATTGCTGGGAGGGCAGGGGAATTTCAAGTAATAAAAGTAATCTGGTCACATTAAAAAAAAAATAGAGGTTCCCATCTCTGAAGTGATTCCTTAATTATGGCTCTAAACTACTTATCCACTTTAGCCCACAATGACAGGCTTGTGTGGCAGAGCAGGAGACAAAACCACAGTTCTGATCCTTGAGCTAACCCCTGGGCCACCCTTTGAATTTTGGTGTTCATAAAAATTCCTGGGTTTTACAAACAGTAAAAATCATCAGAAGGTGCCTGTTAGCTCAGCTACAGCTACTTCAAGTCTCCTTAATGCCAGCAGACATGTCCAGGCATTTTCAGAGCTGTCAGAGCAAGGTCAGGCAGTTTGTTTTCCTCTCTGATCCTTGAACAGGACACTCTAGAAGATTCTACACCGGGAAAAAATTAAGGCAAGAACACCCTATAAATGAGATGTGATCTCACTTAAAAAGGCAACCAAGTAGCAAATAAATTGTCTGCAATTTAGGAAAAGTGTAGAGATTCTGCAGACCCAGGGAAGGATGCTGCAAACAGCTTTCCTAGGGGCCTCTCTGTATCCCACACCACAGATGGGTGCAAATAATTGTTGGGGATGGGAGGAGCAGCTTTTGGAAAAAGGGATGGCACAGAGGACTCCTTTACTTACCCAGCTGTCCTCTACTTCTTCGGACCATTTCCTGCCTTGCCCCTATGCTGCCCAAAATTGCTTCTTCAAGTTTGGCTCTCATGTCTTTTGACTTCTTAAACGTCAGACTGTTCATTCTTTCAAACACTTTCTTGCCCTGCAAGTTCCAAACAAAACCATGAGGGAAGACTCTTTCAATCTGGGATATTTGCTAAGAGTTAACAACTCAAAGT
>VYZR01133064.1:0-12046 GCA_013400675.1 Oxylabes madagascariensis
CCTCTAAGCCTCACGCTGAGACCTGGTGACTTCTTGCTCTTCCAGCCTTAACATGCACGCTTCAGCTTCCCAGATTGACAATACCTCTGCATGTGAGGAAATGTGAGACTTGTTTGCCCTCCTGCTCTTTAATTGCCGTCCTTGCCCCAGGCAGACCCGTGAAGTCACCAGCCGTGATGAAATCCTGCATTTCTCATGTCTGTAAATATTTTCTAAAATTTTATTTCCTCCTTAAGACATCAAAAACTAGGTCAAAAAGAACAACCGGGATGTTTAAGAATCAGGTTTGCCTTTGGCTTTTATGATCAAGGATGCTTTTAATATTGAATGTTCAGCTGTCAACATCAGGACCGACTTAATAATAAATGTCTGACATTTCAGTCATTATTCGGAGTTTTTAATCCTTCCCTCCCCTCCAGTGCCTGCCTGTTTACTGAAAGATTCACGTTGGTGTTTGCACTGGGAGCCTGGGAGCTGAAAACAGGAACGAAGTTCCTCGTAAATAGGCAGTAGCCTCTCCCAGTCAACAAAGCGCTCCGGGAGGTCAGCCGGCAGCTTGTGCAGGGGAGGAGAGGATGCCTGGGGAGGGCAGTGCTATGGGAACCTGCTAATAACCCCAGCACAGCAGCCCTGGCTTGCCAAAGCCTGGGCTGGCCGCCACACGTGGATCAGAGCTCCTGTGGAGCTCCACGGGAGGGAGAGCGGCCGGCTGGGCTTCGCTGCTGCAAGAGCCCCTGGCTCCCTTCGCTCTGTGGGCTCCCACACCACCCTACAGGCAGTGTCCTCCTTCTTCTTGGCTTCTTTTTTCTTCTTCCTCTGCAGAAAAGCTCGAGCTCAACGTGAGTCGTCCGACTTTTAGTAGGGCCAGCTTCCCACGGGGGAAAACCGAGGGAACAACAGGAGGGGACATCTGGAGCCCCAGCACCCCTGCAACTCACCTGTGGGACTTGTGGGAGTCACACCACACACGGGAAGGGACACTGCTACTAGGCCTCTGGTTTTCATAAAACACATAAAAAAAAATGTTTAAGTTCTTTAAACTTTTCTTAGTTCTAAGGTTCTGGCTTAATGTGTTCCATGTTTGGGGGACTGTTTTTATGTCATACATGGCAGCCTAATTACAGTCATTTCATCGCCTCAAACTATTTGAAAGAAGTTGCTCCACATAATTATGTGCACATGAGTGACACTAATGCCATGTCTAATACCACGCAGGTACCTGAAGGGGTTAACACCACAGCTTGCACTCAGGCCAAAATTCACATTTCCAGCAGCTTATCAGATAAGTTGTCCACCCTCTCCATCCCATGACGCATGTTGTGCGCTGGGTATTTTTTGTTATATTTAGCAAAGCTAGAATGAGTTTTCCTGCAGGTAATTGCCACCCCTCCAAAAGCACTGCAGGCTGGTTTCAGCTTTTTTATTGATTTGGCTAATCAAGATTTGAAAACCTTACATAATTCTGAGCGTCCTTCAGAAGCTGCAGCACCACATCACACACATGAGGCAGGTGTGGATGTCCAGGGGGAGGGTGCACAGCCTGTTTTAGGTAAGCATGGGTGCATGCCCAGCTCCACCCATTCACCTCTGTGACCAAAACCCTTTTCTTTGCACTAGAGACACAAGCACCAAGCTCAGATCCTTTCATGGCCACGAGCAGTGTCCTGTCATCTTCTCACTCTGCTTCTCCATCTATCCTACAAACCACAGCAAGGACTCATCATCTCCTCAGCCAGTGGGCTTCTGTGTGCCCTGCTGAATGCACACACAGTCCTGTTATGCAAAAGACAGTACAAAGAGTCCCCTCCGTGCAGCAGCAAACAACACAAACATTCCTAAATGAGACCAGCCAAAGCCAGAGGCAGATCCCAGTAAAATCTATAGGGAGATACAAATTGTTCCGCTGCGTGCCTGATTGCCAGGAGGAGTTTTGCAAATGCTCTAATGAAGTCTGGACTGCACCAAGGCAAGACTGTCAGAAATTAATTCCTGATTGTCTCCTGTATAGAAGCAGCTCTTCATCTTTTCAGCCAAGTTGCTTGTTTCTTTTCTCTTTAGAAATTAAGCGAACAAGTAACTACAGGGGCAGAAATAAAACTAGAAATAAAAAACAGATTGTGAGAGAAAACCCCTCCAGTCGACTGGTGTAGTTTGAGGCAAGCAATAGCTGTAAAGAGGCCCCTGCCTCACACAGCCAGGGCTCCCAAGCCAGAGATTGGTCAATTATAGCTTTACCAGCAGCAGATTGACTTAAAAATATGTAAACCAGCTGGCCCTGATACTTCTGTTTTCTTTGTGTGCCCGGCGCTGACAAACACCAGCCATTTTTACATAGCCTTGGGAAAGCTCTTGTTCTGGAAATCATTAGTTTATGCAATTATGGTTTTCTCTGTTGAATGTCACATGTGCAGAGGTCATTGCTGGAGATAGGAAAGAGGCTTCTGTTTGCAGAAGAGGGACGAAGATGGGCCGCTTTTGGCTGGAATACAAAATATCTTTCTTCACTGGCAGGACGTGTGTCCTCCCACGCATCACCTGCCTCTGACTGCCTGCTTTGCTGTGGCCCCTCTCCCAATGGCCACATGTCCTCTCACTGGGGTTCACACTGGGACTTCAAGTGAGAAATGTGATGCTGTTGATAAAAGCTGCTTGCAAGGTATATCTGCATGCCTGGAAGGTGTGAATGGCATCTCAGCTCCAGTGGCCCAAGTGCTAAACACCAGTCACTGGGAATGAGCAGATCCCCTGAGAGACTGTGGTAGCCTAGGCTGGGACTGAAGGGTGAATGGATACTTGCACCAGCTTTGCATTAAAATGACTGAAAAATCAGGACGAAAGTCCTGCTCTAGAATGACATCAAAATCAACCAAGCAAAGATAAAAGCGTAATGGGATTGTGTTTCTCCAGGGATGGGCAAATGAGCACCTGGTTGGACTCCAGGCTCAGAGCACAGTGCCAGACCTTCTCTCCATGGGGAATGGGGTGAAGCCCAACAGCCAAGGAAGCACCGAGCAGATACAGCTGCTTCAAAAGTTTTGCCTAGTGCAACACTTGAAATGTGGTGCTGGCTCATTCCTTGGTGGCATAACCCACCAGGGCCATACCCCTTTTTTCCTCTCATTTACTACTGCCAGTGCATCACAAACCAGGTAAATTCTTCCTGAACTGAGCCATTCAAGCAAGCTGTGCCTAATAGTCCATCTATCTCGTTGCTATTTGTTTTGGCATCTTTGCCTGTTTCAAATCCCACTTAAAGCTGTCTAACAACCAAGATTACGCCACTCACAACTGCCACACAAACATCTCTATTACTGTATGTACACTGGAGAAATGACATTTTTTCCTCCCTCCTTTTTGCTAATACAACACTGGCAGCAAATCACACTGAGGTAAGAGGGAGGGTGAAATGATAATTATGCTGTGCGAGTCCAAAGTGTGACACCAACATTTCCTGCTGGCATTAGACACTGTGGAGACCTGTGTGGGCTTGTAGCACACAGACACACCGAGAAGGATCCACAGGTGTCCAGTTTAATAACAGTCTCTCTGCACTGTCATCCAATTCCCCTCCAAATAATCAGTCAGGCTTGGCTGGTGTCAGGCAAAACACACATCACCTGTAACACCAGAGCCTGCTGGGAGCAGCTCTGGAAGCTCCCAGCCTTCCTGTGCGAGGGCAGGATCTGATCTACAAACAAAACGTCCAAAAGGATTTTGACAAAGTGACATTTAAACAATGGTTGAAAATTCACCCAGCCCAGGGCGCTTCGCTGCTGCAGCTCTCTGGCTCTTTCCAGTCTCCTGGATGCACACACAAAGCTACCCCAAATCTCCAAAAAGAGCAAAATGGAGGGCTGGGATTTGTGTCAGTTCAGTTGACATGTGTCAGTGAAAGCATCTCCTTTCAAGCATCCCTCTGCCTGCCTCACATACCCCTTCCCAGGAGCTCCTCCAGCTGTGCAGATTTCCACAAGAAAAGCTGCTTTGTGAAACAGATTTTTCTATAGAAATGCTTCAATTTTGATGACTTTTCCTGAAATTTCTGGTTTTCTTCTTCAGAAATTTGTTGCCCAAAAAACTGTTTCCCTGATGGTTAACTGTTTCAAGGTTATTTTGCTATATATTTCACCCAATTCTATAAAATAAAATATTTAGCTTAGATCTAGATTAAAATACTTAATATTCGAAAAAAGACAACCATCCCAGTTTTATTACAGTAGCTCTTTTAAGTCCAAAAGTGTTCAGGATTTTCTTTTCAAGGACGTCCCAAGAACTTAGAAAATTGAACATTTCCTGCCATTTTCACACCAAACACACCTGGACATCCCAGAGCTCATACAAGAAAGTGCTCCAGCTCCACCACAACACCATTCTCATGCCTGCTCTGTTTCTAAATGTTTCAGGAGGCTCCTCAATGTGCTCTGCACACACGAGGCAGCACTTTGAGCACTCTCACTGTCTGTGCACAGCCCTCCGTGCTTCATGAGCTTCCATCCAAGAAGGTGGAATGATGGGATAATCCTAAACCCAGTTCTCGCAGCCCTTACTTGTGTGCATGGCTCCAGATTTGTGCAGTTCAGCTTTGTTTGCATTTCAAGAGCCCTCAAGCAAACATTAGCTGACAGGAAAAGCAGATGGTGCAATTAAAACCCCAAATTCTCCACGACGGGGATGCCCTGACAAAGCTCTCAAACCTTCCCTGAAAGGCTGAGAGGGGAAGCTGGAAAAGCAGGCTTTGTTGTCTCTGTGCTGTGCAAGGAATCAGGTGAAGGACCATTTCTAAAGCTCTAACAGTTTCCTTGAGGCAGAAGATCTGAGAGTCCAAGAAAATCAAGGCAGAAAGGCCCAAAATGCCCATCCCAGAACCTCACAGGGTCTCAAAGTCAGAGACCAGGACTTTGCTCTGTGCAGCTTTCCAGCAGGAGGGGCAAAAAGCTGAGGAACAGCTCTGGAGGCAAGAGAATGGAGATCTTTGAGAGGGAAACACGGGCTCAGTTGCTGCTGGGATGAAGTGGGAGAGGATTCCACCCCTGCACACCAGGCAGTGAACACACAGGGGAAGTGCCCCTCCTTCCACACCAGGACCCTCCTACATGGGGGAGCCCTGGGGGCCACTGAGGAGCTGCAGAAAGGCCTGGGGAAGCACCCAGGGCTGCACCTGGAGCACACACAGCAGCTGGAGAGGAGCAGAGGGTGCTGTCAAGAGGCAGAGAAGTGTCTCCCCCAAGAAATCCTCACCCGCAGGGCTGGCCAGCCTGGAGGGCCTTGTCAGTGGCATTCTCATTTGGGAGCCAAGTTAAATTGTTCTGATTTTTTTCTGGAGAGCTCCACAGAGGCTCTCAAATGTGATTTTCATTACCAGTCATATTCAAGAGCCATTCACCTCCCAGCTTGTGCCACCAGCATCTGGCCCAGAGCATACAACACTCTGCTTTCTCAGGATATGTGAACCTGCCTCAAAAAAAAAACCAAAAAAAACCAGCCAAGCAAGATCTTGGCAGCTTTGTCTTTCCTGACAGCACAAGCCCAGACCCTCAGGAGCCAGCATGTGGCTCACAGCACACCCAGGGCTCTTTTTCCCCTTTAAAAAGCTTCAGCCTTTTTGTGTCTCGACTTGCTCAATTTGCTTTGTGGGTTTGTTCCACTTGAAGTCACCACAGCAATTCTCTCATCGTGCTCCCATCAGTTTGGTGTGAAATGCAGAAGGAAGCGTTCTTTGCTCCAGACTAGCAGAGGACAAGCCACCTTCTCAGTGTCACAGCAGGCATGGCACAAGGTCAGGACATTTGAGACTCCTCCACACTCCCAGAGACAAGAAATAAATGTCACAAAGTCCCCCTGCCTGCCAAATCCAGGCAGAGGCTGCCAGAAAGAGGCTGCCTGAACTTCATAGCCAGAAC
Source organism: Oxylabes madagascariensis (assembly GCA_013400675.1). Classification (NCBI taxonomy): domain Eukaryota; kingdom Metazoa; phylum Chordata; class Aves; order Passeriformes; family Timaliidae; genus Oxylabes; species Oxylabes madagascariensis. The sequence continues at coordinate 5,901 of VYZR01133064.1, forward strand.
CTGCACACTCATTTCCCTGGCACAGGCAGGGCTCGGGGTGCAGAGGATTAGCAGGGAGCTCTGCACCTCATCAAGAAACTGGGAATCACGTCCTCCCAGCACAACTTCCAGGAAGCATGGACAGCCCTTGCTGCATTTCTGAATAGAGCCCATCTCTTCCAGGCACTGATGCCAGCACTTGATGAGCTGCACACAATTCTGACATCCTGAAAAACCACCATCATCCAAGAGTACTTGGGAATCCCCAGCTGGGAAGGGAAATTGGGAATAAGGAGCACTCATCTCCACTGCATTCTGCAGTGCTGTCAGCAGCAGAGAATGTGCCCAGGGTTTGGTCATGTTTCAAGGAATGTTTTTTCCTTGATTCCCAAAGGAGGAATTCAGCTTTCCTCTAGAAAGTGAAGTAACCCCAACGGTCACAGCTCTGCTGCTGCAGAAAGAATTTTATCCCATGTTAGTTCTAGATGTCACTGAATCCCTGCCCAAAAGCACTGTCGTCCCAGATGGACAAACGTCCTTCTCTCTGCAAACCCTCCTTGGATCTTCAGACACACAGACCCCATTTAAAATCACCCCAGGGAGCTGTTGGACCTTTTTCTCAATTTATTACTGAGCCCCTGGATGCTCATTTTACCCTCCTCTACTTCCCCCACTCTTAGGATCTACAAAAAACCCTGCAGCAAATGGTGTGGCCATGGCACAAGAGCTCTTTGTACCTCTGTAATGCCCTCTTTCCCTCCCCCAGGCAGGATCCACAGAGAAACTTCACCCCTCATGTCCAGACACACAGAACAAATCCCAGTTTTGCAGTGACTGTCCCAGGCTGTGGGAGGGACAGCTTTTTTAGTTTTCCCAGCTGTAGATGTTTGTTTTATTTCCATAAGAGGTTTCAAGGAGGGCATTTCTCAAAAAGCTCTCTCTCCCACAAAAATCCAGTCTGCTCCTTGCTTTTATCTCTGCAAGGAGGAAAGAAGACCTGCTACCACTATCACTGTGCTTCCTTGCTTTCAAGTCCACAGAATCAGGGGACATATGCCTGCATCCAACGCCAGAGCTATGCAAGAGCCATTTCCAAGTCATCTGCTCCAGTACCTTATTCCAAAGTGTGTTTGGTTTGATTTTTATGGGGTTTTTTTTGTGGGGGCTTGGAGTAAAGAGGCTTTCAAAATATGCCCATGAATCCCTGTGGAGGAAGGTTGCACAGCGGGTTGTTCAGCTGCGTTATAGGAGCTGTAATCGAAGGTGTAGGAGAACAGAGCCAGAATTAGGATCCTGAAGCCGAGGAACAGCAGATCCCCGTGGCTTTGCTGCCTCAGTCTCTGCAAAACTTCCCAGCCCACCTCGTTCTGTGCTGTGGCAAGTGGTGTTTTCCATGACGCTGCTGTGGGAGCGTGGAATTCTTCAGCTCGGGCCAGCTCATGTACAGAAGAGACTCCGTGTCTGTAAGCAGAGAACTGGGATGAGAAACACAGGACATCATGCTGCAAGGCAAGGGCTGGAGCATCACAGAGTGTCACTGGTGTTGGGACCCCCAAACCTGGCCCAGGGGGACCCGAGGGTTCCTGTGCACAGCCCCCACAGTGACAAACAGCCAGGGAATAGATGCTGAACATTGATGGGCCCCTGAGGACCTGCTCTGCACAGCGTCTGTGCACAGACTTCATGCTCAGCATCCTTGGCTATTTAAAAAAAAAGCAGTTTAAAAATCTCACTTGTCACAAGACAGCTAAAGACTTGACATTCAAGTGTCTATTACTGCAGGAAGTACTCAAGGTAAAAAAACAAAAATATGAACAACCAAAGAGAAACACAAACAAAATGTACAAAGAAAACTACAGCAAAGCTTCCATTTTTCTTCCTTTTTGTTTTTTAACAAAAACTCCTCCTCATGTGTTTTGGAAAGCAACTTGCTGATCCTCTCAAAGCCAGGAAAGGTCCCATCAGCAACGGTGAGGAGCTCATCAAAGCTGCATTTTTATTCTACCTCTGGACTATCAAACTCCCAAATTAGGCATATTCCCAGAAACACACTGTGACAAATGTATCACCCACACCTCAGCTCAGCCCAGAAGCAGACGGCTGCCCTGAGAAAACCCCACCAGACCCCCTAAAAAAAAAATAAATAAAAAATAAAAATAAAAAAAAAAATAATAATAAAAAAAAAAAGTAGAAGAAAAGAAAAAGAGGAAAATGTAATTCGCAGCTGGGAATCTTGACTGTCTCCCAAAGTAGCATTATTCCACCTCACCTTCCTAAACTCCGCCAGGAAATAGCTGCAAGGAAGGGGCGGAGGAGGAAAGAACCACTTATGAAGCATCAGCTGCAGTCTAATTAGAGCTATTAGCAAGCTCTCAGTGGTGTTTATTAGCCCTTACCCGGCGTTGCTGAATGAAGCAATCCTGACATCAGCCTTCTGGCTTGGAGAGCCACGCTCCAGCCCCAGCTCGAGGAAGGGAAGGGTTCTGTAAGGACAAGCTGGTTTCAGTCACAGCTACAGCTCAGAGCTTGTTTTGATCACATAGAAACCAAGGTCCCAGATAAGGGGAACCCACCCAGCTCAGGGAAGGAGTAAGATCACCCAGTCAGATGGGTTCCATCGTGATATCTCACTGAGCTAGAGGTTTCCTGCTCTGATTTATGGCTACTGAGTCATTTTGAGTTGACAGCATCATTCTGCCTTTGCTCTTCAGAGAGCCGGGGATTGCCAACCATCCGCCCCGGGGATTGGGACAAGAAGCTGTCAGAAGACAAAGCACAAGCCCCGAGCCCAGCTCAGGACAAGCTGGCCATGAGTTGGACAGGATTAAAATAGGATTTACATCTTCAGTTGCGCAAAACATTCATCACTGGTTGCTGTTGGATGTCTTCAGCCTGCAAACAGTTTGTCTGACATGAGGTGTTTCTTAAACATGTCATGCCTTTCAAAGGACATACAGCCAAAATCTGCATGCCTCAAGCAGGGCTGATCTCCCTGGAGTCTCTTATAGTAGCATATTTCAAGGCTGTTTATCATACAGAAGAGACATTTAAAAATATACAAATGTATGTTATAAATCATAGCCTTTTCCTGGGAAGGAACAGGAGGAAGAAACCAGCAATCACTCATTGTTGAGGAAATTTATATGGAGGGATCTTAGCTCTGGGCTTACCACAGCTAGCAATGGTTGCTTCAGCAGGCCCCAAAACACATAATCAGAGCACCACAATAAATGAAAGCACTTGGGAAATGTAAAACATACTTAAGGAAACACTGAACTCCCATATATCTTTCTCAAGCACATGTATAGTCAGGTAAAATCTCCCATATTCCTGTGATGGAAAACCTGCCTTGTTTTTGCGGTGTAGCTACCACAGTTCACAATCTTTATAACTATTTCCTTTACAGATAAGCGGGTTTCTACCATCTCAGCAGATGGGTCTGTCAGAGGTGCTGCTGAAGGAGGAAACCAAACAGAAAGTCTGAACTCCTGGGGCCGAGTGCCAGATCAGTACCTGAAAAACTGAGCTGTCTTCCCTGACTCATTCGCGGTGTGCGTGACAACCGACTGCTGTGGTCACAAGGTTTTGAAAGACAAACATGCATCTTCCCGAGGCTGTGGCCACAAAGAATGGCTTCTGCAATGCTTTTCAGGAGAGTGTTGATGTGAGCTGCCTCTGGAACCCAGCTGATGGGACCACCAGCTCTGCAGGTTTTCAAACCATGCCTTGTCCACCCTGTCCCACAAAACCTGCAACATTACCAGCACAACCTCCCCTCTTGATGAGCAACCACTGTGCACCACGAAGGTGTTGCTGCCATCACAGCCACCTACAAGCAGCTGTTGCAGAGGTTCTTTTGGAAGACAAAATGTGGTGAAAAGATACTCTGATTTCATCTCAGACTCATGGCTTCCAAAAAACAATTGTGTTCAGCAGAGAAATCCTGTGACCGTGCTTTGCTCTCACCATCAGCGTTTCCCTGCTCAACCTCCAGCCTCACACATCAGGCAATGGTGCTGGAAGGTGGATCTTGGCAGCCCCACCAAGTCAGCCTCAAACTCATGGGATGGAAAAGCTGCTACCATGCTCCTGATCCATGACCCTTCTGCTGATCCCGCTGAGCAGACTGGAGGGGAAATGCCCCATTCTCCTTTCCAGGACCAAACATCACTGAGATGCTGGGGAAGGTGAGCCTCCAGGATGGAAAGCAAGGTATCCAGGAGGAAATCTTGATCCCCCACCACTTTGGGTATCAGACTGCATCATCCCATCCAGCTCTGGGCACAGCAGCTCTCTGCCTGCTGCCCCTGCAGCCCTGTGTGAACATCGTGCCCTGCAAGGAAGCCCTGCTCAGTCTCAGGGATGCCTGCAGGTGAAGATGTGAAATGTGAATAAAGAAAGCAGTTTGTGCAGGAAAGTAATGATCCCTTTGGGATCTTCCCAGTTTATACACAATTACATCAAGCAGCTAAAATGAACGAGTGCTCGGCAGAGAAGGGAGGCGGATAATCCACGGGTGTAAAGCCCTGCAGCTCCCAGAAGCCGTAAACGATGTAAAGCAGAGCTGACATTTGAGGATGCATATGATCCTCTAGTTTATGTATGTCAGGACATCTGCTACTGCGACCTCACACAGCTAAAACTTCCCCTGCCTTCACCTACGGCTGCTGCTGAGCGTAGCGTAGAGTAACTCCCTGGGCTGAGCTGCACGCAGGGAATTCCACTCCTTCATGCCAATTTGTGGCCAATTCAGGATTTCAGCAACTATTATTTATCACCAGGGCTCCCCGCTAACCGTTACCACATTGGTGAGAAGTTATTCCAAATGAGTTCCCAAATTAGCAGCTCTGAATTCATTTCTTTTTATGTTGGTTTCAGTTTATGAGGGATGTCAGAAAATCACAGGATCCCACTCAGGGTAAATTACCTGGGGATTTTATGCATCATCGTTCTGCTAAAGCTGCAAAGGCAGTGAGCTCTGCATGCTGCTCACAGTGCCTAAGGCACGAGGGAGGATGAACCCAACTGCTTCCAAAGGATGATCAGGTTGGAAAGGTGCTTAAAACACCTTGAAAGGATGGTTGAGGCTTCCCCTTGAAGATTAGAGCATGCCTGGGCCACGTACCCCTCTTCCACATCCTGAAACGTAATTCCCCTCTCCCTGAATTTATGATTACTGAATGAGAGAGGAAACAAGCATGTGCTCTCTTCCTGCCTGATTTTATTCTCAGAGACAAGAGCTTTTCTACTCAGCAGAAAGCAAACTGGGGCTTGTTTTGTTTAGAAGCGAAGAAATAGCAGGTCTTGACTCCACAGATTTCTGGCAACAGTTATGCCTTGGAAAAACAGTTGTGTTGGCAGGAAAGTGAAAGACTCCTGTCTGCTGGAGCAGCCTTTGGCCTCCGTGGATGCGTTTCGTGATCCCAGACAGATGGAGCACGTCTCCTGCCCTGCTGCACTCCAGTGATTTCTGCTCCGGGATCCTTGTGCAAAGTCAGACTGGCCCCGGCGATGGGGCAAGAGTCAAAGGCACCAGTTCCCACCAAGGGGGCTGGGAACAGGAGCTCATGCACAGGCAGCAGTGTTAAAGGGGTCAAGGAATGTCACTGCTCCTTGCAGAGGTGCAGGAACAGAAGGTCCAGGAGGACCAGCTGAGGACCAGCCTCTCCATCACATCAGAGTGGCCCCAGTAAAAGGTTTCTCAGGGTGCAGCTTGGTCCCATGCACCACCTGAGGCTGTTTTTAAGCTGGAGTCTGAAGGACAAGGGCTGTGTGGTGAGCTGAGAGACAAGGCAGAGACACAGGGCAGAAAGAAAGGTGATACAGGCCAAAATAAAATCGTCCCTGGCCATGCCCAAAGCTGTAGAAGGACCACAGCATATGGGAGGAAAGAAGCAACTCTTTGCTATTCTTGCAAAGTCTTCTGGCTGGGATCCAGTTTATCCCATGCAGAACCCTCCTTTGGAGTGAGGATGGATTTAGCCTCCAACACAGGAATGACAATTGTCAGGAATGACAGAACTGGAGGAGCTCTGCAGTCCTGGTTCTCCCAGCGCACCAGGGACAGGAGGGACTGTAACAAACTGTGTAGGCTGGCCTTCCCAAAACCATGGTGGTGTTTGAACAAGAGCTTTGGCCTTTCTATTTCCCTCTCTTTTTTTTTCTTT
>VYZR01133153.1:0-11217 GCA_013400675.1 Oxylabes madagascariensis
AACCCAAAGCATTCCATAATTCTATGGTAAACAAGTACCAGAGCTAGATGTGGTGAACTGAATACAGTAAAATAGAGACTTTTGGGAGCTGCTCAAGAAAAGGGTCAAAGGGTCATCAGAACTAGTCCTGAGAAAAAAAAACAGTTCTCAAAATGAATTTTGTCAGCAAAGGGGAGGAGGAAGTTGCAGTGTATCCCACCAAAGGAATAGGGACACCAAGAGAGAAAAGGAACCAAAATCACTCTCGAAGCGAGAAATAAGAGAGATGGAGGAAGCTGGACAGACAGAGAACATCAAAGAATGTGTAAAAGCAAACAGAAAAGAGAAAGAAAAAAAAATAAATTGACCAACACTCTCCAGTGCCCAAAAAAGGCAGGTATGATGTAGGCTGTGAAAGGACAAGGCAAGAAGGACCTGGTGGCACAGGACAAGGCCAGAGGGTTGCAGGAGGACCATAAAAGCTACCAGGAAAGGACAGGAAGGATGATCCATGGTATCAATGCAAGTGGATGGGGAAGCCAGAGTAGAAAAAGATGAGAGAATAGCCAAGACAAGCCAGAAGCAAAGCTAATGAATTTAACAAAGGCACAGAAGAGTCTCTACTAGTATGGCAATACTAATTAAGAGGATGTGGCACCTAGATATGATGGCAGCAAATAATTAAAGGTTGTTAAGAGGAAGTAATTTAAGGCTAATAAGAGACAGTAAAATTACTGTCAGGAGCCAACAAGAATAAAGAGTTCAGGAGCAGTAAATTCAACAATGGAGTAAAAATAAACAGGGAGAGCAAGAACCAGAGCCACCAGCATGATAACAAGGACAATGCCACAGCAGCGCATAAAGTCTGTACACAAATGGTGAGCAGCTGATGGAGTCCCAGATGGAGCTGTCAGGCCTCCTCCCTCTCCTTATTCAAATCTTCCCTGAATACCCATCTGTGCCAGGAAGCCTTCGGGAAGATATCAAGCCAGTGATCAGGGAAGATGCATCTTTTTGAAGCAGGGCCCCTATTGCACTTGTCTCTGCACCCAGCATCTCAAATAAGAGCTCTTGGGGAAGAGGTTGTCACAAGATCTACATCATATATGGGACAGACAGGGTGGGAATGGACACAAGGCTGGGGAAGGGCAGCAGTCACCAGTACATCCCTGAAGGAAAGTGCCATTGTTGGACTTGCAGAGCACAGGCAGCATGAGTGAGGGGCAAGAGGTCTTCATATCTGCAGCCCCAGCTACGGAGTGACAACCTTTGGCTGGGCAGGAAAGGACCATCCTCCCACGGGGTAGGGAAACAGGAGTCCAGGCATCAACCTGGCAGTGGGAAGGCAGGAGGAGCAGGCTGCCTTTCCCCATAGCTGTTGCTGCATCTTTACAGCACCTTCCTAGAAAGCACATGAAGCTTATTAGCCATGTTCCTAATGCTCCTGCTCTGTCCAGCTCAGAAAAACAAGAGTTGACTGCTATTGTCCCTGCAGCAAGAATACCTCTCACTCACTCATACCCAGTGTCCCAAGCCAGCCAGACAGAAGTGCACATCCATTCCACTGCTCTCCACATCCAAGCTTGAAAATCCCGGTCCTGAGCCCAGACTGCTTCAAAGGGAGCAAGTGGCCAGCAGCCGCATGCCGGCAGTCAGGTTTGCTCCAATGCTCCATCCCAGTGGCTGTCCCTGGGCTCAGCCGTAGCCCAGCCTGCTCTTCCAGTTGGGGACGCAAGGCACGGAAAGGAAGGGCTGCCGTGGAGTCAAGAGATGCACCTTGAGATGTGGATGCAGAGAGCGTGGGAAAGAGGCTAACAACATTCATGTTCATCAGAAGGCAGATAAAACCACTACAATAATAAAATTTCACTACGACAGCTAAGGAAGAAGAAACAAAAATTCTTTGTTTACTTGTCTACCATAAAGTACAAAGGTACCTACCTTTGCACTACTGGTTGCACAGACAGGTTTCAGCCCTGGGTGAGGACTAGAACTCGCTGGTGCATTGTATGTTGGTTTCCCAGTGGGAGATCAACCCTTTGTAGGGTTAACTCAACACTCTGTGCCACAAGCTACATGCAAAACATCTTTCCCGGGGTCCTTCTCCTTATGGAAACAGAGAGCAGAGATAGCAAGACTTATTAGTTCCCACAGATGTCAAGATTTATGGATATATCAGGAAAGATGGAGGACATTAGGGTCCTCCCCAAAAGCCAAGGAATGTGCTTAATCCTCATTAGGCATGGGAGAGTCTACATTGGCAGACATTCTCAGGACAGAAAACCATTAGAAACCCAACTTTTATTCTTTATAGTGCTTTGGTTTCCACTAGTGCATTCAATTTGCAAATTCAAGAGAATAGCATGGGAAAAGTTTCTATTTTTAACAAAAGAAGGTAAAAACTTCTAAAGTAATGAATTACTCCAGGATAAAAAGATTCATCTTCTTGAAAGAGTTTTGCTGCCTTATGTACTCCCACACAATACATTTTACATACTTACATCTTTGCATGCATATATATACATACAATTCTCCTACAGAATACAAAAATAAATTGATCCATATTATAAACTTACTCTACATATGTATGTTTTTTATTCACAGACATGTGTGAGAAAGTTTGAGAAAATGAATAACCATACCAGCCTGAGACTAGAGCCAGGGGCTAGAACAAAAGTGGATAAAAGCTGTGTAAAAATAAAAACAATTTTTAAAAGGCACTAAAGCATCCTGTCCTATCTGCTTTTAAAGACTTTCTTTTTCCCTCCCACGTTTATTTTTGTTAAGAGAGGTCCATCTATCCCAAGCACCAGAGCAGCTGACCCAGTGGCATAGTTACTTCCTGATGAGTCATCCATGTCCTGAGCTCAGTCTCCACACCTCTATCCCAGTAGGAAGACCTATTTCATATAGCTCCATCAGAGCATTTATGGTGATGTCTTAAGCACCATTAAAAGCTCAAACCATAAAAACAAATGCTTATTCCTCAGTTTAACTCATCTCCCCTTTTTAAGAAATCCATTAATGACCAACGTTTCATGACCAGCTTTTCAAAATGTCTTTATATGATTTTGCCTCACCTTAAACAGGTTTCTCTAGTTTTGCCTCAAGTGTTCACAAAATGCAGTGAGTCTAGAGCCATGGGTCTAGATCAGAGTTCCCTTCCATCACTGCATACTCAATTTGTTCTGGTGCATTTTTTCCTATTTTCCCATTTTCTGGGTCTGCTTTTTCTCTTCCTGTTCCAGAAACCAGGGCTTAGAAAGATTAAATTTTTCAGGTGAAACAGCTTGTTTTTGAGGCATTGTCCAATGACTGCTCCAAACAGCCTGATTATTCTAGCAGAAAGCAAAAGCAGTATCACAGGCTGGGTCTCCAAACTGAGCAGGCAAAACACATGAACTCAACACGAATGACCTACAGAAGGATCGTGAATTACCAATAGATCAGTCATTACTCATTGTGTTATTTGGTAAATTTAGAAAGAGTAGGGATCTAGAAGGATAATTGCAAGCCTGTACAGCCTTTGGATGGAGCCCCTGTGGTTCTTTGAGTCTCTTCAGACAAGCTTCTTTCCTTCTCCCTGCTTTGGGTTTCTTATCTGGCCGATGGGACTAGTGATTACTACTGGCTTTTGAAGCCACCTGGAAATCTATTGATGAATTATGATAACAGCATGCTACTATCTTGATGGTTTTTCTCAAACTGCTCCTAAAGCACTTCCCTTCAAAATGAACAGGGGCTGTCACTGGTGACCCAATTCTTATTCCTACACCAGGCATCCAACTGCAGCACAGTGCAAAGGACACAGCACCTGTAAGCACCTCTCTGGATTTTTCATCACTGATCTCAAACTTCCAATTCTTCTTACAGAAATACATCACTTAATGGGATGTTTTTAGTCGAGTGAAAGTCTTTGGGCAAGAACCTTTGTTCTGCCTGTGGATAAACAACAAGGTGTACTGCTCGGCTTTTTAGGGTTTATTGGCTAGCCATGAATAGCAGTGTTTACAGAATCCCTGTCTTTTTTTTATGGCAACCCTGGCTCTGAAGATTACAGTGCAGCTCTGGGCCTTCCCAAAAAAGCCTCAAGATGACTGAAGGCTGTCCTAAGGAGCCACGGAATGAAATGACCCAAGTTCTGCCTCTCTCCCAGGTTACGTCAATGGAAAGAACTCAGCACTGCTGAAGCAATCTTTTATTTGGAACCAGCAAACAGCATTTGATACCATGACCTTCCTTAGAAAAAGATGGTACCCACTGTGGTACCAAAAGGTCACCTATGTGGCCCAGACCATCTGAACAGAACAACAAGCTTCCATTAAGCACATGCAAACACATCTCTGAACTGCATCCACAAGACAGTTCACTCAGACTCTTCAGTTTGCCTCACAGCCCAGACATTACTACGGAAGCAATGTGCAACTTCTTTCAATTGTCTGCTCCCCCTTCTAAATCTAAAGCACCACCTGAGTCATCTTTTCCTCAGGCCTTCTGACTAGCAAGGGGGAGGGGAAAAACTCACCAGAAACTAAGGGGAAAAACATGTGTGAAGTATAGGTTGGTTAGTACAGCAATCACTTTCTCAAAACAGCCTAGATCACATTTTCAGAGCTAAGAGTAAGGATTACCAGGTAAAACAAGGATTTATTGAGACAGTCTCAATCACAAAAGCTGAAAACAGACACTAAGAAAACACAGCCCAAGATATTTTACTCTTCTCCAGCAAGACTGGGATAGGTACCTGTAGAAGAAATCAGCATCTAAATTCCATTATTACAAGAGAGACAACCTCAGATGTATGATTTCTGAACTAATGTGGTTCCCAATTTCATTAGTGCTGCCTTGAGATTTTTTGCTATGAGGAAGCAGATCTAAGGAAATACTGCCAAGAACAGGCAGTATTTTTTGCCAGGAAAAGAGCTGACCATATAGGCTTTGTGTACAGATGAGCACTCCTTCCCAAGCCATCAGTATCTTAGGCCAAGAATATCACCAAACATTCAAGAAAAGTAATAGACAACAATAGAAGGATTTGAATGCATTGAAATACCAGGTCCATTTTTGGCAGATATTTAATTGCAGGAACCTGTTCTTTATCTTTACATGTTCACTGCACTTTAATCATTCTCAGCTCTTCCCTTACACAGAAGAGTATATTTTTAAAAGAAAGGCAACCAGACAAGCAAACTGTGTGGTAAGAAGAACAAGCAGTTCATGTCGTATCTTTGCAGCCAGTTCAACCACACCCAACCTCTCTAAGAACGTACTTGCTGGCTGTGTTTTTTGGTTTTCTGATAAAAATATAAAATTGGCAATAAATGTGGGAAATGTACATTTTCCATCTCCAAAAGCAGAACACATTTCCTGTAAATCATGGATTGCCACCTTCCACAATTCCAGTCAGATGAGTAGCCCACGAAAATCAAAAAGCAATCCTTTACTGAGGTTTCACTTACTTAGACAAACAAATCAGAAACATCCTGGGAACAAAGCACCCTGTGTCTTAATATTCCTACTTGGACCCAAGCCAGAGTCTCTTCTGTCTCTACTGCAACCAGTGAAATAAATGATGAGCTTACATCCACATCAATAAAGGCTATTCAGCACTTCCTGAGCACCATAAGTAATCAGGGAATCACTATTAGCCTGCTAAATATTTAGTGTCACTTGGCCTTGAGTAAAAAGGAATTGTTTCTAATAGCTAGTTAAATTGGGTCAGATATGCCAGACCTTCCCAAGATCATAGGAGAGAAAAATGAGACAGAGCAGGGATGCTTTCTTGTGATACCACCTACTGAACTCTCCAGACAATGAAGTTATGCTCCAGGCAGATGAAGTTAGCTTCAAACACTAGAGCCTCCCCTTAGGAATTTTCTAACTTGGAGTACCAGGACTGCCCCTTGTAGAAGGGCACAAGTGCCGCAGAAAGCACCACACTGCTTGTTAAATGCCTTTCACCTACTTCATGCTCAAGCACTGGCTGAACACGTGCCAATGCTCTGCCAACCTTACAAGGCCAGGGTATTTAATCCTATGTGAGACAACTCAGTCAATGCCACCCAGAAAGGAGTGCCAGGCAGTCAGATCAGGCTGATCTGAAGGGCTAGAATATCTTATCTTTTTTCCTGTGTAATCATCTCTTATACAGAAAATGAAAATTAACTGGAAACTACTATCAGGCTCCTTGCACAAATATAAAATATATACCCAAGGCTGGGTCACTTGCAACGAGAGGTGCAGATGACAGTAGCTTATACACGATCTAGACACAATTAGCTGTTCACATAAAGCTGTGCCATTTCATCTTTGCATATCCTAATAAGAAATTCAATTCTGTTTCATGTTGCCTGCTGTGTGGTACCTTCATCAATAGCTTCCAGCTCTCGTGCTGGAAGGGAAAGCAAGTTCAACCCCACTCAGGTTCTCTGGCCTGTCATGGCTCTGCAGCACTGTCCTCACTTACTCTGCTGCTCCTTGCAAGCAAGCTCCTCCACACCCCTGGGCCTCTTTCAATTCCCCCACTCTCACCCTCACCACAAGCAGCAGTAAGGCAGAGTGGACAGCAGGTTCATCCAGTTACATAGAAGCCCTCCTGATTTTCTTCATTTCCTACAGATCCTAATGCTGCATCCACTTTTATCTCAACTATTGCCATCTCTCCAGCTCCATGCTCAGCTGGGACAGGCCACGATGACAGCTCAGAACCATCAGCATCTGTGAGGCAGACAGCCCATCCCCATGTGTATGACCCTATTTCCTAACACAGGCTGCCACCTGTGCTAGGGTGACACTTGTGCCTGAGCTGCCAGAACTGAGGACCAAGGCAGGGAAGTCATGGGGAGGACATAACATTGTCAAAACTGCTATCATTCTTTTGAGTATGCAGGGGCAAGTACTCAGGTTCCAACCTGGTGACTATTAACTCAATTTGGGGCACACCTGCTAAATTCACAGACAACACAACTGCACAGGGCGTGACCCAGAACACCGGCACCAAACAAGAAAGCATAAACAGCAGGATGGCAAGACTTCATTTCATCTTAGAAAATGGCTTTTCAGCCTCACACCATTACCATGCTAAATCAGTTTTACCTCAAGCTTGACTCCTTCGTCATTATTTGTACCACACACAGTAACCACCAAAACTGAATCAGCATGTTTATTCAAACACAAGTTACACATAACCCTTCAAGAAATACATTGCAACTAAGCCTTCGCACATCAGATTTTTTCATTTAGCTTGTCTACAAGACATACTTTGCCAAAACAGCATAATCAGACTAATTAAATGGTTACAACAGAGAACTGCATATTATGAAAACAGTTTAAGAGCAAAGACCATACAGAGAACATATTACTGGACTACAGCCCAGCAGGGATCATTCAGAAAGTCATAGGAGGAAGCTTTATCCAACAGAACACAAGAATACAACATCATTAGTATACATTTTCCATTAATAATTATTAAAAAATAGAAAAACTGTTAACTTCAAATATTACTTTGCTAGCCACTATACCTATAAGGTAAAACCATAAATGGCCTAACTCTGCTTAGGAGGTGGAAAACATTAAGTCTCTAGAATTAACTAGAGCCCAATTCAGCATGCTACTTATGCACGTGCTTAAGCCTCACCAACACTAGTAAGGCTTACACATGTTGAAGTATTACGATTAACATTGAGAGATTTCAGCATGCATTGACAATGAAGTGCATGCCAAACTTGCACTGAATCAGGATCATATCCTTTAAAGTACAAGTTACATACATACTATAAAAATCATGATCCTCCTCTCTCAATCTATTGTTCTATCACAAGACAAACCCTTATTGAGTATGAGAAAAACTGACACAGTTCCCTGAAGAAGCACAGCTTTTCATGTTTTATTCACCACTCCAAAAGTATGCATAAATTAGTGCCAGGGACAATCTGTCCTAACTCTACTTTCCATCCTCAGCCTTTCAGAACAACAGAATTTACCTGATTTGCACCAGTATAGTATTAAAATTCTGTATGCAATTTGCAAGTTCGAGATCAAGGAACTTGTTTCTTCAGATCCTTCCCCAAGTGATCAATAGATTCTTAGAACTATACAGCTGTACAATAATGTGACTATATACAATCCTGCACAAGACATTGGAACAAAGCCACAAAGTTACATAAATAAATGTTCAACTTCAAAAATACTTAATTTCTCTTGCATTTAAGTGTTACTAAAAACACAACAATCTTTGCAATTTTGACCTGTATCAGCCCTCTCTAAAATTTAAAAAAAAAATATTCCCATAGAATTGCCCTTGTCTAGAAGTTATCTCTATGGCTGTTTAAATAAAATCAGTCTCACCACAGCTATGAAATACAGGTAGCCAGGAAAATGTTCCACATACTTGGGAATGAAGCATTCCCTTTTGGCTGGAGGAATTTGATTGTTGGGTTTGGGTTTTTTTTACTCTTACGTAACCCACTATATAATAGTGAACAAAATACTTTTGTTTCATAGAAACAACTAACATTTGCCCACACCAGGCAAATGCTCTATTTACAGATTCATTAGGACTGCCTGACTGACAGTGAGTGTAAGTTGCTGAACTCCAAGAAACATGGAGACTAAAACGGCGACACTCTCTGCTGAATCGCCTTCCCTTTGAGGATACGTCTTATCTGGAGAAGAGAGAAACACAAAAACATCAGTATTCAGCATCTTGAAGTGAGTCACAATGTGAAAAAACCCCACCCTAGATGCAGTTTTGCACTCATTTATCCAAGCCTAGGTCCTGAGTTCAGTTACACCAGAAATGATCCCACTTCACAGCATTTGAACCAATGAAAGGCAACAGTTACTAGTCTTAGGTCAAGAGTCAGTTTTTTCATCAAGTAGGAAAAAGGGATTTTTTTCATTTGTTACTCAGGCCTAAGAACTGTCACTACTAATTCTGACAAGAGAAATAAAAGCATAAACTCAGGCCATACTGAGATGAGCAAGAGAAGGAGTATTGCCTCCAGTACATTGCAGGGTTACAGAGACAAAGCCTATCCTGACAGGTAAAAGCTTCTGAGATGGAAAAAAACCAGCTGCATGTGAAACCTAAAATTTC
The DNA here is from genome assembly GCA_013400675.1 of Oxylabes madagascariensis. NCBI lineage: Eukaryota > Metazoa > Chordata > Aves > Passeriformes > Timaliidae > Oxylabes > Oxylabes madagascariensis. Next base: position 9,077 of record VYZR01133153.1, read on the forward strand.
AGGTCTGTACATTCTGCCTGATCTTGACATTGAAGCTAAAGATCTAAACAATAAAATGGTATTTGCTGCACCTTTTCCTTGAAAGCTGCAACTCAAAACTCCAAAGAAACTTCTGGAGTGGAGTACAGCTTTTCAGTGGACAGGGACAGATGGAAGGAGAGGGCTGTTAGGATATTTTTACCTGTTCCCCTACAAGGCCGTCAGGAACCAGATGAACAGGCTGCTCATTCTCCAAGTTCCTGGCACTCGGATCGGCTCCCTTGCGCATGAGCAGGCGCACAGCATCCAGCTGGCTCACGCGGTACTGCAGGCTGGCTGCCACGTGCAGGGCTGTGTTGCCGTTGTAAGCCTGCGGACCACAAAGCAACGCCATGAAGGAAAAGTGGGGCCATGAGCCTCTCTTTCTCTAGCTGCATGATGAAAAAAAATCACCATACCTTTGCATTAACAAAAGAGAGATAGTTGGGCAGCTCCAAAAAGAGACGAATGAGCTCCAGGTTTGCCTCTTCTGCTGCCAAATGTAAAGCAGAGCGACCACTTTTGCGATCCTATCAAAAAAGAAACTGTTTAGTCTTCCCTGCAGGTGCTTCACCTATCGGGGGGAAACACGCAGACAAATAAAAACAGAAAACGAAGTAGCTGCAGAGTGTTGAGCAAACATACTTGCACTACAATTCATCAAAAGTGAATCTGAATATATATATTTTAGTATCAACATCTAATGAACAATGGAACCTGATCTCATCTGCAGGTAAGCTTACGTAATGTAATATTTGATATTTTGGTTAAGTAATGGTCTGGCACAGCACAGACCTGAACTGCACAGGTAAGCAGTTTTTAATTAAAAGTTGCAGTTCAAGAACAAGGTGTCATCAGCACCCTACTACTATGGGCACCACAGAGTGCACCAACTTTTTTTTTACTTTTACAACACTACTCACTGCAGCCAGCGTAGCATCATTCTTAGTCTAGAGATTAGACTGTCACCTCCCTCTTTCCCCAGGGTTCGTTTGCATTGCTCTGAATAAATGCAGCATTCTCATCGCATCTGGGTAAAATAAGCTTTCAAATTAGTCTACTTCCTTTGTGATAAATGTAGCGTGGGAGAAAGGGACATATTCTGCTTCCACATTCTCTCTGGATCTGGCACTTCAGACTAAGGCATTTTACTTACTTTCGCTTCAACAGAGGCTCCCATTTGTATCAGGATCTTGATGGTTTCTACCAGGCTCTTGTTCCTCAGCAGAAGCTCCTGGACCTCAGGGGAGTGAGGTGGCTGACAGTTCTGCAGTTCATGCAGCACAGCATTATGGGCCAGAACAGCACAGTGCAATGCTGTCAAACCTGAACATCAAAAAAAAAAAAAAAATTATCATGAATGAACAAATGCAAGACAGAAGTATTGACTGGATGCTTGTTTAAGAGGTTGGATAAAGGAGCTTCTACCCCTAGTAAGCCCAGGGATGCTTCCATATTTGTAGGTGACAGTGACTGGTCCCAAGCAGCTTGAGACCTGGACTGTTCATAAATAAAAGAGTTAAGTAGCAGCCTACTTTGAGCTCTCAGCCAGCAGATGATGAAAGAATCAATATCTAACATATTTTTGTACTAACTATACATTAGAAAGAGCTGTTTTATGGAAAAGGGGTCCAAACAGTACAGCTTTCTACTGCCAGATTGTGGCTTCTGTATCCGCTGGCATTCCAATGTTTTAAACAATAGCCAATTACAACCTACACTCCATGCCAAACACAGCAATCACACAAAAGAGGAAAGAGGCCCTGACAGACACAGACTAACTACGTTTTCATCTGACAGATATGTAATTGTACCTGCAAATTTCCATCTGAAAAAAAATATTTCATTTTATAGCATTCCCATCAGTAGCTATAAAACTTGTACTGTCCAATAACTCAGTAAATTATAAACTCTTAACTACTCACCATCATAGTTTGTTGCCTCAAGGTCCACATACTGATTGTTTCCCATGGCTCCCTTTTGGATTGCCTACAAAAGTGGGAACAGGCACACATTTAGGTCTTATCCAAACCACATACTGCTTCCAATTTGTTTATTGTCTTACTGCAATAACTGTAATAAAGTTGCAAAAAATAACAGCATCCCTGAAAGCGTTCAAGGCC
>VYZR01133472.1:1637-22849 GCA_013400675.1 Oxylabes madagascariensis
AAGATTCACCTTAAGCTCCATCTCATGGATATTCATAGCCATAAACTAGTTCTTGAAAACACAGAGCCCTTAGACAGAAAAAGACACCTGGACTCCATCATCTCGAGAGATGATCAACTTCTCCTTCAAATCACATAAGACTGTTCCAAGCATTTATGTGATCCCTTTAGCTATGAATCTGTAGAGGGAAACCACTTAAAATTAAAAACCTATTGTATTTTTCCCTTGCATGTAACAGTATAAAGATGTACCCAAAATTTCCCATTTCGGTGGACTCTCGGGGCCTGAGCCTTATGTTGGTCTCTGGTAGGACACCCCTCATCGATCCCCGGGCTCGGTGTTGTCCAAATTTATTATTGTGGCTAATTAAATATTTTCAATAATTTTGATAATAAATCATTAATATTAAAAATTGGCTATTTCATTTATAACACTGTGGCACTTGGATCTGGGAGAAATCCTGCGCTGTTGGTAATTTTAGCTGTTACAAGTAGATCCCACATTGTCTGGAGTTATTTAGAATCCGACTCTGAAAGCTCCAGGCAGAGTCTCTCCTGTCCAGTCCACTTGCTCAGGTCTCACTTCCTGCAGCTCATTCAGACTGCTTGTCCCATGTTTCCAGGTTTTTGAACTTCTATGAAACATTTGGAGTGTAGAAGAAACATTTGGAGGAAAACATTCATCTAACTTCCTTGTCTAAACTTGGTCAAACTAAGACTTAAAACAAAGGACTCCCTTTCATTCCTAATCTCAGACAGAAAGGCTCTCGGAGCAGATGTGGATGCACCTTCATGCACAGGTATTAAAAACACAGCTGAACATTAAAAACAGGGAGAAAAATTTCCATTACACAGATAACATTCCCTCAAATATCACAAATGTGATTACATTTTTTTGATCAAGGTAACCTTTTATCTGCTCCTGAATTACGAAAATAAAAGAAGCAGCACTTCTGTAAAAGCTCCTGGTCCTTCAAGGATTGACAATCCTGTCTATGGACTGTGTGGGAAGCTGACAGACTCGTGCACACCAGCCCAGACAGTATCTATGAGCAGGTCCGAGAGAAGAGGCCCTGCTGCCCTGTTCTGTCCTTGTTGGCTCCTCTTGCACACCTTGGGTCCTTGTCATCTCCACACATCTGGAAACAACACACTTCTCCTTCAATCTGTCAGAGTATTTAAGTCTGCTTAGGGGACAGAAGTGTCTGCCACAGGGACAGAAACAAACAGCAAGTTGCTCTGTCCTGTTCAAAACAGATCCAAAACCCCAATTCTTTTAAAAGATCCTCAGAGTGAAATGTCAGTTGGGCTTTGACATATCGGGAATAAGTGAAGCAAGCAGTGAAAAGGCTGACAGAACAAAAACGGCCATGCAGTGGGGAAAATACTGCCTTGGCTTTGGGGATATGAAAAATCATTCTGGAGAGAAGGCTAGATTCCATGTTTAATGACTGCTTGTCTGAATTTAGGACTCTGTGATGCACTTAAGCCATCAAGGTGCACACTGATAACAGTGGGGTACAGGCATTAACATCTAGAGGACATCCTATCCTTTTGTACTGCTGCAGCTCACTCAGGCTTACAACCACCATCATTTCTCAGCTGAGGAAACATTCCCATCTTGACTGTTAATTCTGTGCTTTGATTTTCTCCTTTACAGTTTTCCTTTCGTTGCCATTCATTCCCTTTCCTTGGGAGTTTTCCTCCCTGAGTTTTCCTCCCTCTGATAATTCCTCTTTATTCTCATTCTTAATTCTAATTGCATCCAATCAATGCAATTTGCTAAGCAGGTTTGGGTTTTTAATTGGATTTTAGAGTTAACTGTTCAAAGATAACTAATGTCACTCAGAACGTTATTTCAAGTTGCCTATTAGTAGAGTTCTGAAGAAAATGCTGCAAAAGTGTACAATGAGTTCATGTTTAGAATATTGTAATGGATTTTCTTCTCTCCAGAGAAGGTGATGGGTGTAACCACAGTAGCGTAAGCTATTCCACAATAGTTGCTCTTAAATAACTAGTTGCAGCTTTTAGAAAAGCTCAGTTTATGCCAAGAAAGCTGTATCAGTTGATTTCCTTGTGTAGACAGAAGCTTTGTAAACAGGACAGCTCAGCACAGGACCTGTTTAAATGTAAACTGGAAGTCTGGAGAAACTGGATATATCATGGGTTTGTGCACTACATTAGCTGGGGAAAATGGAAACACTCCACATTGTTGGCTCTCTCTGTCCCTAATTGTGATATTATGAACTTTCTGGCCTCCAGCTCTTTGTTCTAATGATTAAACAAGACTAACATTTTGTTGAGGTCACAGTGATAATATGATAGTGCCTTTGAAGGCATTCAGTAAATACAATACCGCAGTTGTGCATTGTGGTATTATCAGGGCCTTAATTTTGACTTTTGGCAATATTATCAGTGAAGAAACTCTGTTTTTAAAAACTTAAAATGTATGGTGGGCAGAAAACCACCAATAATAACCAAAACAGGTTCATAAAGCACAAGACTCAGTTTCCTTTCCTGACCACACTAAAAGGAATCCATCTGTTAAGCGAATCTTAGAATCATGCCCCTCCTGCCGAAGATGGCTATCCAGAAGTAGCTTCCAAAAGAACTACGATAACTCTGACTCACTCTGAGATTCCTGGTAAGCAACTGATTTCCAGTAGTTACTGCTGGCCATGTGGGACTGGCTCCAGCATTCTTAGGCACCTGTGTGGAGATCAAAACAAAACCCCTTTTTTTGCTTCCTCTTATAGACTATAAAGAATCTTAGAACACCAGCCTAAATTTATTCACTATCTTTCAAACATCCAAAGCTAGGTCAGGTCAGCTCCTGTGCCCAAAGCCTGCCCTACCTTTGAATTATACATATTTTAGATTGCTAAATGGACATTAGGATTTAAATTAATCACTGCATTATGTCTAGCAAATCTGTATGATTAGACTAGACTTGGACAGGGGAAAAAAAAGCAAAAAGAGAAAGAAAGAAAAGAAGGATTATGGGACACTGACTTCTGTCAGGGACCCAGAAAGAGGTGGTTTGTCTCAGAAACATCAGTGGCTCTTCCTGATGTGACACCTCCTGTCCTCTGTCCTACACCTGCCATGCCAACAGAAGCTGATAGGTTGGCTCAGTCTCTGCTTTGACCCCAATTTTTCCTCCATAGGGCAGCAAAATTGTCTTTTGCCTTTTTGTTGAGTAGTTGATCTGCACTCACCTTCGTAGGTTACATTAGGAGAATAAAGCCAGCCCAATTATTTAACCAGTAACTACAAAATCACGTTTCTTTGTCCCTAGGAGTTATCCACAAATGCAGAAAATGACCACGTGAATATGTAAAGGGGAAAAGGACTGTGGATGACAAATGTTGAGCAATGATATCTGAACTCAGCATGAGAAATTATGAGGAAAAAAACCAATGCAAATTGTGAGTGTGTCTTGTGTGCATGCCCTGAAGCAGCAGGCAAGGGAGCAGCACAGGTATTGGAAGGGTCTAAATGCCAAGCAGAAATGGAAACATATAATTGAAAATGATGATATATGAAAGTGGCTGAGCATAAATATAAGAAAACATTTTTGTCAAGGCTTGGGTGTCTCTAGTGAAGTAATAGAAATCTCCACATGCAATTTAACACTGTCAGTTCTGGCACCCATAACTGTACATTTTGTAAGAATCAAGAGCTGTCAGGGATTGATATGAAAATTATGATTTTTTTTTCCCTCTCTGACCATGAAGGTCGTACCTGTTGCTCTTGCACACACAAGTCCAAAACCGATGGAACTGCAATTTTTAAACACCAGATGGCTCCATTGGCTTTTTAAATGCAGCATTTCCCAAGCCTGCACAGAGTTTTGAAAAGTAAATACCATTCAGAGTGTGTTCCATTGCCAGTCATAGATACTACTAAAAAAAAAAAAAGGAAAAAAGNTCATCCTTTGAGCAACATGGAACTAATAGCCAGGGCAGGGGTCAAAAAGGCTTTCAGTTTCTCCCCGGTATTATACTGAATTTTCACAGTTAATTGTGTCCACAGGATACCTGCATGGTGCCTAGGGGTGGAAAACAAAGGATTCTGACGCCTTGCATGGAGAAAGTTGGCAAAACTGGTTTTAAGCTGTTGATATGCTCTTCCAGTCTTTTGCACCTGTCTGTGTCACACTGGCACAAGGAAAAGTCATGGAAGCACCCATTCCTTCCTGCTGCACTACAAAATGCTGAAAAGTTATCTTGAGGGATTGTGAAGTTTATTCTTGCTCTTTTAGCTAATATCCAGTTTCAGTACCAAATTACTAAAAGAATGTTTGCATACAGCAAATTTACCTTTCCCCATTGTTTTGGGGTAGCATATATAAGTTTAAAATTTATACTTCATTCATATGAGTTTTGAAGAAAAACTAAATTGATCTGAAAAAACAAAGTTGGAGAAACGCCAACGTGACGGTTTGTTTTTTAGTTATCTACTCATTTAAGCTCTAAATTCCTCTGATATTTCTGTTTTCATACAAAAGGTGGTTGAAACTCAGAAATTAAATATTGGAGAAGGCAGGCATTGAGTTCAACGCTTGTTCTTTTCTTCCACTTTAGTCTAGATTTGAGAAGACTGGCTGTTTCCCTACTACCAGCTTATTATACAGGAGATGACAGGGATAAGCCACACAAACAATGACTAATCCAGCAGGTCACCTTCCATTCCACACCTGCTACCATCTGCTCCAGCCTCTGTTGGCTACCTGACACTCAAAGAGATTTGTCCATGGTGGAGCTGCTCCCTGTGGAAATCCCTTCTTTTCCACTACATGACCCAGTGTGCTGGTTTGAAAGCAAAACCAGTGAAGGACTCNAAAGAGTTTGTTACATACAGAGACCCTCCCCACAGATCCTGGGCTTTAGGAATACACGAAAAAGGAAAGGGGTGTGAAGGTGTATGGTCAAAAATGTCCAAGTAGAGAATCCGAACAAAGCCCTGAGCAGAGCACTCCTTTACACCAATCTTGCAAGGTCTCCATGGAATTCAAGGCATTTCCATGGAGAAACAAGGCCAAGGAAAAGAGGAAAAAACCCCAAAACCAACATAAAACCAACCAACCCACCAAACCCTGAACAAACCACCCACCCCAACTTATCAGGGTCACCAAATCTGAAAGGAAAGGTGTGTAAAGTTGCAGGATCAGAAATTAGTATAGAGGGAATTGAGTAAGGCATCAAGCACAGAAGCCCTGGCAGCATCTACTGCTCCATCCATGAAAGCATCCCAAGTGTACACCACCTGCTGATGCTCTGCCTGCACGAGGGGACAAGCAAACAACAGCAACAGGCCCCACCATCTCTGCAATTTTCCCTAATATCTGCTAAAGACAGAGTTCTGAGCTATGGAGCTCTTTTTTCTAGCCCTGTTGGCACTGAAGTGACTTGGAAATCTGTCTTTGGACACAGGCATTGGAATCAGGTCCTTCAATAGTGGTAGCAGCTGAAACACAGAGCTCGAGGTACACAGAACTTTGTAACTTCATTTTATCCACATTGGATTAACTTCACTCCATGCAATAACTGGGAATTAATGAAGTGTTATAAATGAAACAGCCAATTTTTAATAATAATGATTTATTATCAAAATTATTGAAAATATTTAATTAGCCACAATAATAAATTTGGACAACACCGAGCCCGGGGATCGATGAGGGGTGTCCTACCAGAGACCAGCATAAGGCTCAGGCCCTGACAGTCCACCGAGATAAGGAGTTTTGGGTACAGCTTTATACTGTTACAAGCAAGGGAAAATACAATAGGCTTTTTAATTTTAAGTGGTTTCCCTACACAGATTCATAGCTAAAGGGATCACATAAATGCTTGGAACAGTCTTTTGGTGATTTGAAGGAGAAGTCGTCATCTCTCGGGATGATGGGGTCCAGGTGTCTTTTTCTGTCTAAGGGCTCCGTGTTTTCAAGAACTTGTTTATGGCTATGAATATCTATAAAATGGAGCTTAAGGTGAATCTTTAGCTTCTGATGGTCAGGCTCCAGTGATGAGAATCTAGGTGTCCCTCCTTTTCAGATTCATGAAGGGCTCCTCATCGCTGGAAGATGGTTGTCTTATTTGCATCTGTATGGAGCAGTTGCTGTTGGCTAGAGCTTTTACTGCTTGGTTAATTTTTATGTATTTGCAAAGGATTCTCAGGAAGTTTGGCATTCCCCCCCTTTACCTTTTGTTAGTTATATTTTATATGCTACTATTACAATTCCTTCTATAATACTATTTTCTACAGTTAACACGAATTATTCCTAATATTTATCACATAAAGTCTTTCCCAGACCCAGAAAAGGGCACAAATACGACTTAGGTATGTGTGCTGTTCATTTTAATGGAAAGAAAAGTCCTGCAGGTTAAGGAAGAGGCGGGACTTTCATGAAACCCGAGTGGAAAGAGCCACCAAACGGGTCAGCGCGGAGCCAGAGAGAGAGAGATGCCCCAACACCGCCAGCACGGCTTTTCCCTCCGTTCATGCACAGGCAGGGCACGAGCAGGGAAGGCTCCGACAGGGGCGGGCGGTTACGTAAGGGAAATCTGCATCCCTTGCGTAACTCGGCTCTTTACATAACCCCGGCCCGAGCCCCGGAGCGGGGAGGAGAGCAGAGGACCCGGGGACCGGAGCGCTCGGCACCGCCCGCCCGGCCGCAAAGGAAACGAGCTGCTTCTGCCTAAAGGAAAGGAAATAAAAAAGATAGGAAATGTCACAGACTGCAGATTCCTATAGCTCATAGTTTAGGTGGGCTTTATGGAAAGAAGCCAGGAGGTTTTGAGGTAGTTTTTCATATAGAATTCATGGAAGCATCAAATTGGGAAGAGACCTTCAGGATCATCCAGTCCCCATTAAGCCAGTGATGCCTTAAGTTTCAGTTTTCACATTTTCAGATTCTGTGCTGCCTAAGGATGTAGTTCTGAGCCTCATATTAAGTGCTAGTATGCTCTCTTCACAGAGTAAGTCGATAAAACAAATCCTTTCCTGCTGAAGACCAAGGACAATTTTCAGGCCCAAAAGCATAAACAACAGTGGACTGAAAGGAAGAACAAGAAGGATGGGACCTCACAGCCTGAAGCTGTAATTGGGCAATAAAACCCCAATATGCAAATACACCAAAACTTATAGAATGTAACTTCTCTTGGGACCAGTCAGCCGTTTTTGTGACCATTCCTGGGTGCAGCCTTGGCCGGGCTCTTGTCGTGCCCAAGGTGGATTCTGGAGACCTTTCAGTAAATCCCTGCTTTATTCCCTAACTCCGTCCAGCCTCTGTTTCAGGTCAGCCTTCCAAGGCATCACCAGCACTACCCCTGTAACCCCTAAGCCACAAACTCACATCACCCAGATGCAGATCCAGACGCACCTTGAACACCTCCAGGGACGGCGATTCCACCACCACCCTGGGCAGCAACATCTGACCATCCAAACAGTGAAAACATAAATATAACACAGGCCTGGCCACAGCGATTTTACACAGGCAGATTGGATAAAAATAATAAAACAATTCCCACTCCCAGTGAAAGTTTAAGTTTCTACGGGGGAATAAGAAAATTCTCTGTTGGATTTCTTGCCAACTCTGCCTGCTTAGGGCTAGGCAAGGAACACAGAGAAGGTTTATTTGGGCTGTAAATGGTCACTAGGAATCCCCAACGTACAAATGAACTCCCGGGTTGGAGTTACAGAGTTTCACTGACACTCGTGAAAGGAGAGACTTGGAAAATACACTTGTAAAACAAAGAGAAGATGGGGGATAATTTGGGGACAGGGAAAGCTGCAGTTCAGCAACACCTAGCCTCGAGTTTATTTAAGGATAAAAGTTCAACAACACCTAGGCCAGGGTTTATTTAAGGATACGTGACCTTTGTGTCAAGTCATGTCTAAACCATATCTTGCATTTCCCAGTTCCTGGGCAGTTACGTGCTCCATCTGCATCCCACAGATACCTGTTATTTGGGAAGGAAACTTCCGATGTGAGGGCCAAAGAACCCAGATGCAAACCATTATCACAAATGATTACAGAAAATTAAATGGCCAATTATAATACAAATACAGAACTGAGTAGCGTTTAACTATTTGCATTTCCCTACAAACATAATACATAAACTAATTCTAAACATACAGGTTGGATTTCAGTACTGATTTTTGCAGGAATCACCTAATTTAGAATATTTTTATTTTAAGGGTCTCCAAAATAGACCACAGAGTTCTCCTCTGTAAGCTGTAATTACACTGTTTTATTATTTATCATGCACTGGCAGTGTCCCATTTATTAGACCATTGCTTGCTGAATATTTTATTTTATATGCACCCCGAGCAAATAAAATTCCTCTTAAAACAAAGTTGAGTAGAAGGGCATTATACATCAGAGTTGTGCTTAAAAACTATTTCTATTACATTGCACATAACAGATTTGAAATGTAACTTTCAGAAAATTCTGTTTTATAAATCAGATTTAAGGTCACTCAGCTACACATACAGGTTTGTTGATGCATTCAGATCTCTCCTTCTTTGAACAGTTCCAGAATTTCAAATAAATTATGTATAAAGTCCGAGAAAGGCAGTCTTCCATCTGGGGTAACTACTTGCAAAGTCCAAGCTAAGTAGGTTTGAGACAAATTGGTTTTAAACCAGCAATTTACATGGTTGCTGTGCCAAAGGCAGTTAGCAGATGCCAGCAAAGAATCTGCCAAGTGGCTGGAAAGGAATCTTTCCAAATATCCACACGATGACTTACAATTCCAAACACACCAAAGAGTCCCATCTTGCTTGTAAATCTTTCTTGTGCAACAAAGCAATACAGTATATTCTATTTATAAACTCAGGGCAAACTTCTTTTATGTTGCTTCAGACTCCAGTTACTAGGACTGTACAGGTACTTTCCCAGTTTATTTTTAAAGCAGTGGCTGAACAGTCACATCCTTTTGCAATTTCTACAGTTCTCACTTCCATTTCTGGTTTTTTACAAACGGCATACATTAAACAAATTTGCACACTCTATGTATTTTATCTTATCATAATATACTACAGGCCAATTATACTCACAGGTATCCTTTAAGAAGGGAGAATGCCACTTGGCTGAAAACTCCCCAGGAGCTGGATTCCACACCTAGAACTCTCAGTTCTAATGTCAATACAAATCACTTAAAAAAACATTTTATATAAGCCTAGCAGTATCTTGCATGTACATATTCCAACTACTCAAGATGGAGTTTATGGAAAAGCTTGGTCTAACCAAAGTTTCTCCTCTTAGTTCTCATCTCACATCCCACTTCCTGGAAGGGCCTTGAACAATCTCCAAAACACAGGAAAATTGTTGCTTTTATTTAGAGTAGGAGCCAAACTTCTAGATTTACAAATTCCTCCTTAACTCAATACTGAGAAAGACCAAATTATCTGTACCAAGGGTTCTTAGCTGCTCTAATTCAATTACAGGACTGAATACTCATATGCCCAATTAATTTCTGCAGGCTTTTTGAAAAGCAGTGGATAAGAAATATGATGCTTTTTGATTTGTTGACTTTATAAAACTGACAGATATGATTGGCTTTGTATCATTCAATCATTCAGTGGAGCAATTGTCTCCCTTTTTGAATTATTACAATTTTCTGTATTATTTTCTTTCAAAAAAGAATCATTCTTCCTTTACAGCGAAGAGTATTTGATAACATGATTCAACTGCATTTCACATTTGGCACAAACCTCCCCTCTGGCTTTTGGAGATAACTTCATTTAACTGTGAGGGGGTTTTTTCTGTTGGAATATCAGTAAGTCTTCAGTAAGTAAATGTATGTGTGCCAAGCATATCATTAACTGAACTGATTGAAGATCTGAAAAGCAAGTACTAGGTCTAATACTGCTTGGGTGCCACTAATGGGTACATTATAGATTGAAATATTTCATTTGATCCATTAGCTGTTTTGTTGTTATCAATACCACAGGCAGTTGTATGAATCTATTTACAAAATTAATTCAAACTCCATTAGCTTTTAAGGCACTGCTCAAATGAAAGCAGTCTCTTACAACAGCTGAAACAATTACAAGTGAAAATGAGAGACCATTTTGATGAATATGCATTCCAGCAGTAATCATCTCCCAGACAAGATTTGTCTGTTTCTAAAAATAATTGTTAATAATACGGATGTATATTTAGGGGAGGTTTATTATTTTGTTCCATTCCTCTGTAAATGTTGACATTTAAAACTTTTACTGCATTTCTTCTTGTTAAAATAGACAGACTGCAAAAGAGAAAATACCATGTGCACTGAAATAATCCTGAGTGTATCACTGTCACCAAAAGAGTAGTTTTTAAAGTAAGACTAAAAGCAAGTTGAAGACATAATAGAAATGCACTTTAAAAAATAAATCAATAAATAAATGTGATCAGCTGTTACTTGGTAAAAAGAAGTGGATAACTTTTTCTTGTATAGCAAGATTAAAAAGATTAAAATAAATACATTTTTACAAAGTGCAAAATTTACCCGAGAGAACCAGTGCTTGCTGCACAACAGGAGTGAACCAACCCCCAGGTGGCTTCAGAAAGTACTGACATTTTACAATGGGAATCCCAATATTTATAAGAACTCTGGAGATGCACTACTTTCAGCGTGTGGTGTGTAAAAGTACAACCTACCTACAAGCAGGGCTGGCAGACAGGCTCCTCATGGGGCAGACAAGGTGCTGACTGGCGTCACTCAGGCGTTCTAAGGTTTAGTGGTTTATGTTTTGTAGGTGCCAATGGAAGAGTACAACAACATCTGTGTTGAAAATACAGTGTTACTGTATACTCAGTGTTACTGCCATTCCCCGAGGATGCATGAGAATTGTTCATTTGGAGGGCAGAGATAGGACAGGAAACTGGACCCACCAGTAAAATGTATGCTCTTAGATAACTGAGCACAGTAATTGCTGCTGCAAAATATGAGAGGACTTGAAAGTATTTTCTTGTTAATTTATTACCATTATCCTACCCTTACAATCCACCCTGCTCTTATTACGGATCTTGCAATAGTATTGTACTGTATACTGTAGATGCATTTACTCAGCTAGGATCTCAGTTTGCTTTTGAAGTTTTCCAATTCGTTACAAAAGGCAAGCTCATTTGAATACTCGTGGTCGCCTACAACAAGCGCCCTGTGTCCTATACACTTAGGGATTTGTACTTCAGTGCTCATAGAAGCCTTTTCTTTGCTGATGCACTTTTAAGGTCTCCTTTCTGGGTGAATTCTCTGGCTTTGCTAAGATGTGAGCTCACACTGCAACGTTCTCTCTCTTCACTCGGGGCACGCGGAGCTGCCCGTTTGCGGGTCAGAGAGCTGAGGAACACGGTTATCTTCCAAACCGTTATTTTTTCACTGTGGTTGGCACCAGTCAGCACGAGAGGGAACTCTGCCAAGCTCTTGCATCCCACAGAAGAGATTAAATCAAGTGCAGAAGCAAGACTGATGTGCCAAGCTAAGGAGAGAAAACCAAAAGGCCGTGGGATACCTGAATCTAGCAGGCAGGGCACAATTATGATTTGATGGACACCAAGCTTAAACTTCCAGACAAACTGCCGTGCTGGCAGGCAAGTTTGAGCAAGTTCAGGCAGGTGGCTGGGAGAAAGGAAGGAAGCAGCACTGACAGATCAGGAATCGAGGGGTGCATTGAATGGCCAGCAGCAACAGGTGTGCTTTACTCACATATCAAATGGGCAGGGCAGCTGTGAGTCAGAGGTACAGACACAGCATGTGGTTTTTTGCATGGCAGATGTTTGGTCAGGGTGTTGCCAGCAGCAGCTGATGAAGACATTCCGAGTTACTGTGGGAAAAGCACGTACACGCAGCGTAAGTCCTTTTTCCAGGCTGAGAAACAATGCCTATTTTTGTAGTATTAATATGGTTTGGGTTTTTTTTTTAATTATGGCTGACTCGTTTTTTAATGCTTTGGATTGCTACATGCAACAGCTGTGGCCATAATTCTTAGCCTTTTTAGGACCACGTGAGGATGAATGTGCTGACACTTGTCTAAGAGTCAAAATATCCTCTCTTCTTTGCAACTCAGACTTGGGATGGAAAACTCCTTTCTTTTCACTTCATTTCTTCACTGGCTGTGAAGTAAAGGAGTTTCCGAAGCCATAATCCCCTGAGGTTTATGCATGGAGCATTTCTATGCCTACCAAGCTGGGGGGACACAGAACTACGTGATCCCTCATGTTTTGGGACATCTACTTTTAACTCTTCTCGGATTTTTACACCAACGACCTTCACTCACCCCATTCCCAGTGCTTTCCTGCATCGTAAAGATACTTTTATATCTAAATATCTTCAGGTTGGTTTCCAAGTACTGTAACCCAAACTCACAAAAAATGTCCCTAGAACTTTCAGCCTCAGGGCCCAGAATCTCTCAAAATAAGGTCAAATTATTTGACATGTTAATATCCTCATTCCTGCTGAGTCACACTGGGTTTGAGGTTCAGTTATTTGCCTTGGCCTGTTTACCCGGAAAATTTCTTGGGGTTTTGTTTGTTTATTTTTTAATACAGACGAGCACCTGGACCGGGTTGCTACACCGGAGGGCAGACGCTGTTGAAAACCCTTCTGACAGGGACACATCGCCAGCACACTCACCGGCTGTCACTCTGCACTGGCCTCACACGACTTTCTGCTCTCGAACCCAAGTTTTCTACCTCAAAGCGCTTTTCGAGGAGTTTTGAACCAGGCGCTCGGGAAGGCGGCACCGCTGAGGCGAATCCAGGTGGGGCTGGGCTCCCTTCCCTCCTTCCCTCCCTCCCTCCCTGCCCGCCGCGCCGGCCGGGGCCCATGTGACACGGCGATTTCTGCCTTCAAGCCGCCCAAGGGGAAGGGGAAGGGGAAGGGNCCGCCGGGCATCCGCGGGGCTCGGAGGCGGCTCTGGCTTTCACGGCATGTGCGCGGTGTGGATTCGAGACCGTTAAGTGCCTGATCGATAATTGCTTTTAAGTAATCATCCCATCTGTTGTTTTTTTTTTGTTTGTTTGTTTGCTTTTTTGTTTTTTTTTTTTTTTTTTTTTTTTTTTTTTTTTGTTTGTTTTTTNTCTGCTCTCGAACCCAAGTTTTCTACCTCAAAGCGCTTTTCGAGGAGTTTTGAACCAGGCGCTCGGGAAGGCGGCACCGCTGAGGCGAATCCAGGTGGGGCTGGGCTCCCTTCCCTCCTTCCCCCCCTCCCTCCCTGCCCGCCGCGCCGGCCGGGGCCCATGTGACACGGCGATTTCTGCCTTCAAGCCGCCCAAGGGGAAGGGGAAGGGGAAGGGCAAGGGGAAGGGGCTGCTTTTCCGTCGCTCCGGCTGCCGCTGAGGCCGCGGCCCCGCGGGGGAGGCGCCGCCCGTGCCCCGCCACAGGTGCAGCCCGGAAGGACCGCGCGGGCCCTCACGGAGGTACGGACAGGGCAGGGCGCTCCCGGGCACGACAGGACGGGACGGGAGAGGACAGGGCAGGACAGGACAGGACAGGCCGGCGCAGCCCCCCCGCCCCGCGGGCCGCGCCCCCCGCCCTCCGCGGAGCCGCCCCGGCCNTTTTGTTTGCTTTTTTGGTTTTTTTTTTTTGGTTTTTTTTTAAGTGCAGCATGTTTCAAGACAAATAGCTTTCTTCTGCAAAGCTGCAGACCTGAAGAGCAACCAACCTTTCTATTCCATGGAGATATTTAGGAAAAGAGCATTTACTGGGTGGCATTCATACCCTTCCCCATCCCATTAAAATGTCTAGTTGTTGCTCACCTTGGGCAAAGGACAGCAGTTCAATAGAAGGATACTGGATACAAGAGCCTCTTCCAATTCAGGAGGGCACAGCTCACGCGAGTATTGCGTGAGGTGCCTCATGACTGGTTTAGGTTTATTAAGCTCATTTCGGTGCCACGAGCTAGCAGTGATGTGGGTGAACATACATTTCAAACTGTTCTGTGCCTTAGTGTCTCGTGCTTGAGTGGAGAATGTGAGCTTGGGTTCTGGAAGGAAAAAAAAGAAACTTTGTTGTCAGTAAAGGATAGTACACCTACATCTATACTTTCTGTCTCTTCACCATCTTATTGTAAGGATTTGAAATACAGCGTGGTTTCTCATGCAGCATGTTTCTTACTGCATTTTTGTTTCTGATCACAATTCTCTAGGAAAAAGTTCATTTAAACTAGGAAAATACTTAGCATTTTCCGCTCAGCGGAAAAAACATTATTATTTCACATTGTACTAGTATTGTTAGCACTCTTACTGTAGCTGTATGCTTACTGAGTTAAGTATAAATGGAGATTTTCCCTGGCTGAAGTGGCCCAAAAGGCCCTTGCTGCTGGCAGCTGCATGTGTGGCAGGCACTGCTGCTGACAACTGTGTTCATTGAGGTCAGGACAGACTCCCATGACTTCCTTGGGGGTTGAAATTGAGAAACCAAACCTAAGTTTGGATGCTACTTAGACATGGTAGTGCATTGTCACTGAATTATTCAGCTAAACATGTATGTGCTTTTAAATTTCTTATGTAGTTATACTTGATTTTATGAAGACTTAATACTAATTGCAAAACAAATACTCTCCAGGCAGAAAACAGCACAGTCAGATCTACAGTTCCTTAAAAACAGAGATGCTTTTCTACTGGGATGTGAATGGGTTCTCATAAGAATGCAAAGTAATGTAAGGGAACACTAAATTGCCATGGTATGGTCCAATTTAACTCTTGTCACCTCTTCATACTACATTTGCTTTTAGAATAAAAGCAAAAATGTTCTCAAGGGAACTGTGAAAACAGGTGGACATTAGTTAGTCTTTTAGGCTGAAAACAACAGGATCATGTATCAAAAGGGTCACATATCAACACATGAAACCTGCAGCATGCCTACAGAAAAATTGTAATGGGGGCCCTGATAAGTTGTGCCCGGAGAGATAAAAAACTACCGTGCTCCATGCTGACTTCCAGGGTATGTTGTTATTTAAATGAATGCTATCTCACAAAATATGTTTGCATTTTTCTAACCAAAAAGGATTCTGAAATGCTAGTTTTGGACCCAGACTTCACATTCTGGCAGTGCTTGGATCCATTTGCTGTGACATGTTCGCAGCTATTTTTAACTTATGTAATAAGAATTTAATCTTATTTGTTATAAACTCCATCATACTGAAGGCATTCAGAAAGCTTTATAGTACACAATAAATAATGCTGGTCAGTAGCTTATCAGCACTGTGTTTTTTCCCTCTGGGAATGCTTCCAGTTATGCTAAAATGCACATTCTGGATTGTATGAAAATTGAATAAAAGTAATGCCAGGAAACTACAGAAGAAACAATAAAGATGGCATTTTGGTAGTGATGCTATAACAAAACGGAAATATTTTGTGATGAAAGGCTAGCTACTTAAAAATTTAAAACATAAAGCATATTCTTTTTGAAAAGTAGAAATGGAAGTCCACAACCTATCTGCTTCCCACATGCATTCAAAAATGTGATATGAACTACTACAAATGGAAAAACTCACTGAGTTTTTCACTATCTTTGCTCCTGTTGTGCAACTATTTCACTTCCCAGCAGTCCCGTGGCTTTCTGATTTGGGCAAGGGATGGGGTGAAGTAGAAATGTACAACCTTCTTTTCTACTTTGCTTGTTGGTTTGAAGTCACTGAGCAAGGAAGAAGGCAAGCAACTCAGTGAATGCAATTTCCAGGTTGAGTGCAGGGACACACAGCTGAGTATCTATTGTATCACAAATAATTGTCTGTGACTGTGCAAGTAAGTGGGATCTCCTGGTAAATCTCTACATAAATTGCTTAGGAATTCTTGTGGGTATACCAAGAGGTTCCTGATGCACAAATTAGCATGACTCCCAAAGTAGAGCTGCTCTGTGCTTCTTGTGCACTGCATGCCAGTTTAAATTCTGCAGAGCTGTTCTACTTTCTTCTGATTTCGCTCCAAGCTCTGAATTTTGATAGGCATACCATGGAAAAACCCCCAATCTCTCGCACATGAGCTCGTCCTGTAGCTCTAACTTTATCAACTGTGCTCCTCACCAGGCGAGATGCCCCGGCAGTTTCCCAAGCTGAACATTTCGGAGGTGGACGAGCACGTGCGGCTCCTGGCAGAGAAGGTGTTTGCCAAAGTTCTGCGAGAAGAAGACAGCAAAGATGCGTTGTCACTCTTCACCGTGCCTGAAGACTGCCCCATTGGGCAGAAGGAGGCCAAGGAGAGGGAGCTGCAGAAGGAGCTGGCAGAACAGCAGTCTGTGGAAACAGCTAAAAGGTTTGTTCTGTGGTTGCTTTCTTAGTGGAAAATAAGTTTTTGAAATGAGTTGGAGTTAATATTGAAATACCTGGCAAACAGCATTCTGCCTCTTACCACTTCAGGAGAAAGGTCAGCAGGTGCCAGGGCCACCCCTGAGGTGTCCGTCTGTCCTGTGCAGGAGGTATGGGTATGGGCACCAGGGAGCTTGGACTGGTCAGGTTGTCTCAGCTGTGATCCCAGCAACAGCACAGATATTGCTTATGCAGATTAATTAAACAGCATAGCTGGCTAGAAATGAGCACAGCCCCAAGACTCTTTAATGAAAGAAGAGTCAGAAAAAGAAACAGTCCCCCCTCTTTTTCTAGTTTCATTAAGACAAACAGAAAATTTTAACACAGAGAAAATGACAGTGGCAGGATACTTCTTTTAGTCTCTGCAAAAATAGATGAAAGCAAAGGATTTTTATTTAAGATCAAGGGGTAAGGTGAAAAGTGGTACTGGCATAATGAGGTTATTTGTAGGTTTCCTTTACTCACAGAGATAAAATCTAACCACTGTCAGCCATAAAAGTGCACATTAAAAAAAAATAAATTGCATTCTACCTTTAGTTTACCCATGGCTGTAATGAAGGCAAACTTGCTTTGGTTTGTGATTTTTTTTTTTTTTTTTTTTTTTTTATTATAAGAGAGGCAGCCTTCCCCTGATGTCAGGCTGTTCCAGTGTCTTGCCTTCACAGGACTGCTGGGCTGTTTCTGGAGTCACATGAGCTCAGCAGCAGCCTGACACCAAATGGGCTGGACGTGTACAGACTCCTCAAAAAGCAGGCAGACAAGAAAGCCTTTGAAAGTGATAGCTAAACACATGTACCTGGTTAGCTGCAGACAGGCAGTTGGGCAACACTTGGAATCATGTTTCTGGAACAGAAGGGAGAAGAGTCAATTTAGTTAAATTGAGGTATGACTCACTGATGATACAAGCTGAGACTTTGGGTTTGGAATTGTGCAAGTGAGTTTCCCAGTTGGCATGTTCATAGGCATAAACAGGCACAGAAGGGAAAACCAGATGTTTCCAGTCCAACAAATGTTTGGTACATATTTCCTCCTGAACTAGTGTGTTTCACTTTTAATTTTGGAAAATTTGTCTCACAGAAACAAACTCAAGTTTTGTACAGGGTTAACTGCAGGAAGGGGTATTTTAGGTATTTTGTTTACATGTGGGAACAGAACAAGTGTTCATCCCTGTCTTGCAGGACTGAAGTGTACTGCAGGGACAGTGGCACAAGTACAGCTTGTGCTGTTTCCAGTTGCAGTTGATCAAAGACTGCCTTTCAAAACTGATGCTGATTTCCAAGGTGGCTACGAGTACATTAGAGGATGAAATTTGGGTGTTAATTGTACCAGCACTGCATGTTCTTATTCTTAAGAATACCACAGGAGTAATATGCATCTTTCAGAGAATGTTCCAGTGTTCTTTCTTCTTTGTTAGTGACTCTTACTAACATTTTAAGGTTTTGTTATCTAACTTACAAAAGTAGGGACTATTTCCACAGTGCAAAAGAAATTGGTATCACAGGTAGTTTATAACACAGTATTTATATATTATATGAATATTTAAAAAACATTTAAGCACTTTTAAACTGAGTAAGGAAAATGAATTCCATCTTCAGAGATACTCCAAAGCTCCACTTGAGGCTTTACAGTTACTTCACTGGAAAACACAGCGTTCTTTTTTTAGCTGGTTTATCTGAGGTGCATATCTATCACAGCTTTGATGAGAAAAGGCAACATTTTTAAATTTAGTGAGTTCCACCTGAAGGGACGAACGGACTTGTGTGTCAAAGCCACGTTGTGATACCACTCTGATAACCAACATCAGCCTTCTGCTCAAGTCTCATCAAACACTGCCTAAGGAATGACTAGGTGCTCATCCTTTTCCTTACAAGTTGAACTGTAATGACTGTATGTGAAATTTTGTTGCCTAGTCTTGTCTGACAACTAGATGAGTTTTAGGTCTTGCAGGTTTTGGGAAGAATGAGAAGTGTGTGTAACAGCATGATAACTTACAACAATTCCCATATGTAACACTGACTTGTTTCTGTCTGATCCTTCATGAATTCTGACGCTGTCAGTCTGTAAGAATCGACCTTTACTAAAGTGAGCGCAGTGATCACATTTTCCTTCTGCACAGAGACTTGCTGAAACTGAAATTGTGAGAAGCAAAACAAAAACCTTAGGGCATCTTGGAGTGATTTTAAATAAATTATGGCATATTGGACTCATGTAGAGGGTGAGTGCAACTGTGTGTAGTGTAGATTGTGTGAAATGTCAATACAGAAAAGCTAAAAGCACAAGTACTTTCTGACCAGCATTTTTTCTGTGGTAGGAGAGATTTCATTTGTAAAATTTCGTAGGGGGTGATTTCTTCGCTGTAATCAGTTTTCCAGTGTATTTAGTGTTTTATACCATGGCTTATTTTATGTTTTATACCATGAATTCATAGGAAGAAAAGTTTCAAGATGATTAGATCCCAGTCTTTGTCATTACAAATTCCACCTCAGGAATGGAAAGCACCACCGGCCCATCCTGTCCTGTCTCCTGCAACGCCAGTTCTTCCAAGTGCTTTTGTGCCAGTCCAAGTGCCATATGATGTACCAGAATTCCAGAGGGTTTCAATTAGTGGGGACTACTGTGCAGGGGTAAGAAACTATTGTTTTCCCACTTTCTGTGTCTAGAGGGTGTAAAGAAGGTGTCTCATATGTACAGGAAGTGTAAAATGCCAGTAGGATGGTTCTCTGCAACAAACTCTAAATTGCTTTGTGAATACAGTGATTTGTTAAACAGTTAGAAGTCAAGGTCAGATTGTTTTATACTTTTTTTAAATAATAAATTGGATCAAAACATAATCAGATGTTCAATAAATAGGTAATGTATGGTAGGATAAAAACATATGTGTGTGTTTTGTATACTGTATTTGTGTTCTGCTTCTGTCACTGACTTCCTGACTCCTTGGGCAAGATCCTTATGGGTCAAGCCCCATACATTTGTATTTCTGGCAATTCAGTCTCCTCGTTACTGGTGTGGATTTGGTTTGTTGCTAGAACTGCTATTTTTTCCAGCATTCACCCAGGTTTTCCTTCCAGGTTACAGTTGATGACTATGAACAAGCTGCCAAGAGCCTGGTGAAGGCTCTTCTCATCCGAGAGAAGTACTCACGCCTTGCCTACCATCGCTTCCCGAGAACAACATCTCAGTACCTGTGCAGCATGAGGGATCAAAAATGGAAGGCTGAAGATGAGGTGTACCCAGGTGAATATCCTTTTTAAAATAATCAATTACGTTGTAAAAAATTTAAACATTATTTTAAAATACAGAATTAAACCCATGCACTACTGTAGTAAGGGGAAGTTGTATTTTTGTGATGATCTCTTCTGATTGTCTTTGTAATTTATTCTGTTATTGAGTGGAGAATCACTGATGGGCCTAAGTTATAAATCCTGTACCTAATTTGGAACTTTGCAGTTGTCAAAACCTAAAAACCAAGACTAGACTCTCATTGATTACTTTTATTTCCTAAGCAAATGGGAAGTTAAGTAGCATACTTGTGCTCCCCCAGGAAAAAGCTGTATGGCTGTGGTTTAAAGTGAAGTCATTCTTCCTCCTCTTGGCATACGGGACTAAAAGGGGTGATGAGCTCATCTACATCATAAATTGAAGCATGATAGACATGCCAGTTAGCAAGCCCTGAGTCAGGAATTTCACAGGCAGGCTACACTTGCCAGGTCAAGACTTGAAGCTTAGAGTCCTATTTGTTGGGCATTCTGCCTGGTTAAATAAACTGATCTCTCAACAAGGCTTGTTAGGTTGAACACATTCCCCCACTATGTGTGTCACAAATTATTTTTGTCTCTTAGGTGGGCTGTGTCTTGAAAGCTTTGCTTGTGCATTAAACTGTTTGCACTGCTCATTTCTGGAGTAGGCTGTGAGGAGCAACCTTGGGTCTGTACAGATGGGCCACTGTAGATGTGTCCATGTTGCTGACAACTTATTTTCAGCCTTGAAGTGACATTTTAAATCAATTAGCCTCTGGCTTAGAGGTTGAAAGAGGGTGACTAAATATGTTTTCAAGTGTTTGTTTTCCAGGAAGAGTGTAAAGAGGACAGTGTACTGAATATTCAAGACAGGGAAGATATTTTGGAACAGCTGCCAGGGAGATATTTCCAAGCTATTATTAGGTTAATAACTCTCTTACAGTTATGATTTTAAACTTATGACACAAAAATGAAATCTCGTTACACAATGTCTTAATTAGCACAAGTTTGAGCTAGATAGTTATGACTATTAGAGATAAGGATGGTTTCAGTTTATAACATACATTCAGGTGCTCTAGGTGAATAAAAGGACTGGTAATTACTTTTCTGTCATGGCTTAACTGAACAGGTAAAAGAAGAAATCTCTAAGACTGAGCCAAAGAATGTAGTTCAGTTGACATAAATGCAGTCAGGACACTTTGTGCTGGTTGCATTAGTAAGATATTGTAAAAGAAGTGATGGTTGTTCATAACAGGAGTGACAATGTTTGTGTGTTCACATAAGCTAAATCTCCTAGAAGTGTGTGTGATTACTTGATTCTTAGGAAAAAACTTTTTAACTTTTTAAAAGCTTTACAAAACTGTACTGAACAAATCCCAGCTGTGCTTCTGGTACTTTGTGATTTTGTTTATAATCAGAAGGCCAAGGGATAAACTGGATTTATATTGTACTTTCTTTGGCTTCTATGTTTCTTGCTTCTATTTAAAAAAATTAAAAGTTAGAAAAAATATTTTATTAAAAAAAAATCAAACAGAACCATCACCACAGAAAACCACACAAACCAACCCCCACAAACTAAAAAAACTCCAATCTAAACACAACAAAACCAACTGATTCTGTGCTTAAATACGAACTTCCAAAATTGCTACTGAATCAGAAGGTGAAAAGAAAACGCAGCCAA